>VDFB02345838.1:0-36426 GCA_007258455.2 Sequoia sempervirens | reverse complement strand
AGAGCTGTTGTTCTTGCAGCAAAATGACCTCCTGAAGGTCCGTCATGAAATTTTTCTAACAACTTGTCAACTTGATCAGGCTGAATGCAATGTAATAAGACACCTTGGAAATCCCTTCTATGCAGAATGCCATCAATAATTGCATAAGGGATGGCTTGTAATTTGTAGTACCTTCTTTCTAGTCTATCTAAGCCTTAGGGGCATTCACCAGTTTGCAGATAATGTATCATCTGCTGCAACCACATAGCAGAAGGTGCTTTAACAACACTCGGAACATCATTACTTAGCACTGTTCCTATATTTACAACTTCTTTTAAGCTGCTGTCTTCACTTCTAGCAATCTGTTCACACAAACTTTTTCCTCTAACGAGCTTGGTTACTTTTATATCAACATCAAACTCCATTAATTTAGTGATCCAACTGACACACTTATCATTAATATCCTTATTAAGTAGAAAATATTTCACAGTCGAATGAGCTACCAGCAAATGAATCTTGCTATTGGACAGCATGTGTCTGAATTTCTTCAAACTTCTTACAACAGCAAAGACAAGTTTCTCCACAAAAGAATATTTTACCTTGTAATCATGCAACACTTGGCTGAAAAACGCTATAGGCTACTCCAAGCCTTCATCGTTTTGCTGGCATAACATAGCTGAAACTCTATCTACTCCAAAAGAATACAAAACAAAGTCTTTGCCAAAGTTTGGATTAATGAGAGTAGAAGCGGTTGCGAGCGCTTCCTTGATCTACTCGAAGCTCCTCTTGCCCTCCTTGGTCCAACTGAAAGGCATGTTCTTCTTTAGCATAAAAGTGAGAGGTTGCATCAAGGCTACAATATTCAGTATGAACCTCGTCATGAAATTTATCCTCCCAAGAAAGATTTGCAAGCCTTTCTTGTGAGCTGGTAATGGCAATTCAAGAATTGTGGAAACTCTTTCAGGATCAATTGAAATACCTTGCTTTGAGATAATGTGTACAAGCAGTTTTCCTTTGTGCACCGAAAATATACACTTCTTTGGATTGAGAGACACTCTGAAATCTCTGCACCTTTGAAAAATCTGTTCCAAATGATCTAAGTGTTCGTTAGCATGTCTGGAAAAAATAGCAATATCACCTAAATATACCAGAACAAACTTGTTCATGAGGCCATGAAAGGCCATATCCATAGCACACTGGAAAGTTGCTCCAACATTTGATAAGTCGAAAGGCATCTTCTTGTAGGCCATCATTCCCCACTTGGTTGTGAACGCTGTCTTGAATTGATCCTCTTGCTTAACCAGAATCTGGTTATAACTGGAGTAGCCATCTAATAGAGAAAATCTGTCAGAACCATAAACTACTTGTAAAATTTGTTCCATGGAAGGGAGTGGGTAATCGTCCTTCAACAAAGCTTTATTCAGATCTCAGAAATCAACACAAAGTCTGATTTCTCCACTCTTCTTCCTGACTGGCACTAAATTCGACACCCAAGAGGTGTGCTTGATAGGAAAAATAATACCACCCTCAACTAGTTTATTCAGCTCAACCTTCATAAGGTGCTCTAACTTGGGATTAAGTGGCCTTTGCTTTTGTCTTATCGGTTTTGCATCGAGTTCAAGCTCGATAGTATGTTGGGCTAATTCAGGGTTAAAACCTCTCAAATCCTTGTATTCCCATGCAAAAACATCACTATACTTCTGACATAATAGAATAAATGCTTGTTGTTCCTCTTGACTACATACCTTTCCCAACTTGAGAAGCTTGCCCTTGAAGATCTTGATGGCCGCATAATGTTCTTCTTTAATTGTCAAGCTGCACTTGTCCTTTCGCACTTGATCATCTGAGTTAAACACAGATTCTAACATCACCAATCCCTTTGGCAGCTTGTTAGTCTTTAATTGCACAATCTGGTCCTCATACTACTGCTGCCATTTTTGTTGATTTCCATTTGCGAACTCAGCTTCAGCAATCAGAAAATTCACAGTTTGCTCATCGCTATAAAAAACCTACCAGCTCACGTTCTTGTCAGGTACAGAAGGTCTAACTACTATTTTCACGTACTGACGTGCTTCTACCTTATGAATTTCTTTTGGAATATCAAACTGGGCTCCTATGGCAACGAGCCTGTCAGCATGCTTATTTTGATTATGAGGAATCAACATGATATTAAAAGCATTAAAATATTCCATTAAATCCCATACACGATGCTTGTATTTCTTAAGCAAATCATTCTTAGCAGCATTTAAATTTTTGACCTAATTCACAATCAACTCTGAATCACCAAAAACTTGCAAGCATTTAATACCTCATTTGTAGGCCCATTCAAGGCCATGCACCAACGCTTCATACTTAGTTGTATTATTCAAGCAACTGAAAGCAAATCTGGAAGCTGAATAATACTTATCTCCTTCGGGTGATATTAGCATAGCTCCACCCTCGGCACCAACACTGCTCCTTGAACCATCGAAATAAAGCCTCCAAAGCTCATTAACCTTGTTTGCAGATGGTTCATCCTCTTTACAAGATTAGGCATGTCACAATCAGACTCTCAAATCATATATACTCCTAATCCTACCTCATATGTGTTTTGAAATGGATCTAGCTCGTGATCTTTGACTTCCCATTCATCAAGACTGATGTAGTCTTCCTGGGTGCTACAGTCTGAGGTCATGGTTTGCTCCTCCATTGCAGAGGTGGCATAGAGATTAACATTTATAGGGTTTGGGGAGTATGGTTTGATATGGTCTTTGGTGAGAGGCTCACACTTAATGGTCACCTTCTTACCATACCTTGTTCTAAAAAATAGATGAGACCAATCAGAAGACAAAAACCCACCCAACTTGGCTGTAAAATCCCTTGATAGACAAATGGCAAAGTGCGGCGATAAGTCTATAACATGAATATCCTGATGAATAGTGAAATTTGGGGAGGCGTGCAAGGTAAGGGCTAAATTTTTGATAATACCAACATTCTTAACAGTAGACCCATCTAATTGCACTATGCCTTTCTGAGGATTAGGCTCATAAACAAGACCTAATTTATCAGCTAAATTTTTTGGCATGAATGAACTACTGGTGCCAGAATCAACCATACAGTTATGCAAAATTTTATCACCTATGATCAGACTTAAGTAAAACAGAGGGGGATTTACCTCTTTTGATTTCTGCCCATTCTTATCCTCCAAGTCATTAGCCAGCACCACCTTCGCAACTCCTTGATTAGCGTTGTCAAAGACAGACAATTCAACCAATGCATTTTGCAGTAAAATTTTCTATCCTTGAAGCTGCAGAGCATCTAATATTGACATATTGACAATGGTTTTCTTGAGATGCTCAACAATATTGAAGGATGAAACATTTACCTTCTGCTGGTATTTTGTAACAGTAGCTTCATTTTGCTTCTACATAGGCTGAGAATGCATTTTTGACAGCTCCTTGTTAGGTATCTCCTACCCTCTTTGTAGAATATGCATCTTAGGCTGCATAGCAGCATTAACTTTTGATAAAATAGGCTGCTTATTGATTACTGGCTATTGTTGTGAACCTCCAGCTTACTATCCTAGATCCATAGCTTGTTTTTTAGATCTGGTATTAGCTGAAATAGGAGAACTTTTCTGATCCTGGCCATTCACACCACAGAATTCGGAGCTCTGCCAGTTTGGCAAGGTGACTTCTACATTATCTTGCCGCTTTTGATTCTGATCTATAACATTTTTTGGAACAACATATACATTCTGCACCATTAAAGCCCGATTTCTCACTTCGTTGGCACACGCCGATTGGTTATGGGGTTGATTGCATGGGTAACACCAATTGCAATCTTGAGCAGCATTGTTTTTCAACACAAGTTCTTTTGACGTGCTTGCTATGTTCAAATTGTATGGCTGGAATGGCCAAGGGTTAAAATTCTTTCTTTGGGCTTGATAATCATTTTGGAAGGCGGGCCTACTTTGCTGATTTTGCTAATAAGGGGCTTTATAAGGCTTGTGTTCTTGGCCAACTTGCTTCTTAATAGTCACAAGATCATTCCCAAAAGTCTTTAATATGCTTTTAATCTCCTACATCTCGAGATTTGGGGTTGGGACAATAACCTCTTGGGCTATGTTATGATATCCTATCACTGGAACTGGTGGGACAATAGCTAAAGGAGGCAAAGCAACAAGAATAGGTGGCTGTATTTCTGGAAACAAGGGCATAGGGGGTCTAGGAGCTATATCTCCAGCTTGAATGAGACAATTTTTAGTATTGATAACAATATTATAAGCGTTAGGAAGTGTTAGACCACCCATAGACTGAGTCATGACAACAATCTTATTGTTTAAAGCCTTTAAATAAAATAGAAATGCATGTGCTGGTAAGGGCTTTACCATTGCCAAGATTCTATCCCAATTCCTTTGAAATCTGTAACTGAAATCTGCCAAATGTTCATGTGACACCCTTTGAATAGTGCTCAGCTGCTCTAGTAAAGATAAATTATCAGATTTATCAGCAAAATGTTGGTATAGGACATTAGCTAAAGCATCCCATGTTGCGATTGAATTTGCAGCGAGACCTCTGAACCACTGCAGTGCTTTGCCCTTAAGTGACACAACTAACAACCTTAAGGCGACGTTCTCCTGAGTGATATGTGCACTAAGCATAATGTGGCTACGTCACAGATGTGTTCGACTAGTGTAGTGTAATCCTCTCTAGTGAAATATGGTAGTCCTCGAAGGGCTGCAACTAGAAGATCATCATGTTGAGCAATATCTAATGGACTTCCTCCATTAAAGGGTGTGAATGGGTGCTACCTTAGTGGTGCTGCCATTGGTGTTATTTGTGAAATCAGGACTGGAACTCCTAGTGATAACACCAAGAAACTGAAAACTAAAGGTGTTGATTTCAACCTCGAGGGTGCTTCAAAAATCCTCCTTGCTATCCTGCCTCTTCTTCGTGATGGGGATAACTCTTGATACTTGAAGGGTGCAGAACTTGACCTTGTTTGAATGTTTCTCATGTGCGGGCTGCACTAGCATGCAAAAAAAAAAAAACCCAGAGTCGCCAAGTATATTGTAATAGCCTCCAGAAGGCTGGAAAAATCTGTAGCATACACCAAACAACAAACTAAAATAGTAAAATTTTTCTGAAAGTTGCTTTCAAAGTCCCACCGGGCGTGCCAAAAAATTGTTGTCAATAGTTTTGCACCCTGTTGAATGCAATATTCAGCAAACTACTGAAACATGGAAACCTTCTTCAGATGTGGGTGATCTGAATGAAGAAGGAATCTCTAGAGTGAGCTGGTTCTCTGAATGATGAATTCTATTCTAAATAGTTTCTGAGTAAAGGGATAAAATATAACTTGAAAAAATAAAGCCTATGACTAACAAATGATTCACCAAACCTATGAAAATTCAGACTCAACCACTCATAACAGCCTCTCTATTATAGTAATTCTCACAATCTCATTGGCACATATCCCATCAGTGATTTGCATGAGGATCTGGAAAACAAATACAACATGCAATCTGAAACATGTAATTCTGAAACACAACCTATAATAGAAAGACATAAAAGGATTCCAATTTTAAAAAAAAAATACATTAGATTTCCATTACAAAATCTGAGACAAAAAATAAGAAGGAGAAATATGCTGCTTTATTATAACTGAAAGAGTGTCAATCTGTCAAAAGTAAGTAAAATGTTCACAAGCTCAAAAATGCATAAGAGCAGGAACCCTGATCTCAACTCCACTGGAGAGATAAAAGACTTAGTCTTTCAAAAACATAACTCTCCAGAAACCCTAATCCGAGCTCAGAAAAAAGCTCAAGGAAAAAGGCCTCAAATTGTCTCAAAAACTACCTAAAAGCAGAAAAAGTACAATGCTTTTATGATCACATAGTCAAGCCTCTAAAAATAGGCTGATCTTGCTTTAAAAGCTCAAAGAACACCTTATCTATCTAAGATAGGTCTCAAATCTGACCAAGAGGAAAGGTCAATAAAAAAAATCTGCTAAAAATAGCAAGAAATCACAAAGCAATTTATAGGATATCGCTTTATGATTCTGCTTTACAAGATGCAAATTTACAATTAATCTTATTTTTGCAATTAAAGATTGAAAATATTTTGCAAAAAAAAAGAAAAGCTCCTTATTAATCCATTACAATTAATCCATTACAACATCTCGATTTTCTCACAAAAATAATAAAAATATAACATAATTATCTTCTATCATATCTTCAATCTTCATTGATTTCGCTAAAATCAACTAAAATCAGAACTCTAAGTGTATAATCACCAAACCCTAACCCTAGGTCATAAGGCTCCACTATCACCCTCACATCATTTCACATAAAACAATAATCATAATCCATATTCAAGTCTTCATAAACCACTAAGGAAAAAGAAAAATCCCTAAAGACTTTACATGTCGACCAACCTAGGAATTTCGGCCCCCCTTCAAATATCAACATTTAGATTTTGATAAGTTATAATGAAAACATTATGAATTTCGACCGCCATTCAAAATTTTGACATGTGCATTGATCAAATATTCTGGATGATGATGATGTTCAGACTAGGGCATAAGAAAATAGGGTCAACCCCTAATTATCACTTCATTTGTACACTCCACTTTGAAGAAAAGCTTTGCTGCCGCCACCATGACTGAGTTGAACTCAAGCTCAAATGCTTTGAGAAACCATTTTCTGCCTTCTGATAGTCAAAGCTACAATGGGTAAGTCTGATTTTGAAGTATTGAAGCTCCTTTCACTTCATTTCAAAGGACTAATAATACATTAAGGCCATGGCCTGTATGAGTTTATTCTTTGATTTTCTTTGCACTCCTTGTGACTTTTGTTCGCTTGGCTGACCTGTGAGCTCGTGTTATCTAGAAACTTCGAGGGAAAGCTTTCTTCAGTTCTGTCTTCTCTTTGCACTTGCTTTACCTTGGCCGATATGAGTTCGAGCTCGACCTCTGTCAGTCCACTCCATGAGAGCTCGCTTTGTACTTTTTCTTTCTTCTACTGTGCAGGGGTGAGCTATTTCGATGGTTTCATTTATGCTTATTCTAGCTTTGATGCTGTGGTGAACACAATCCCTAATGCATTTTCCTTGAATTTTCTATTTCTGCATCCATCATTTTTGTGTACCATCCTTACTATGAAAGCTCGACTATTCTTCAAAGGCTCGAAATCTTGCTTTGGGAAGCTATTTGGAATCTTTGGCCACGGCTAGAGTGCTTACTTTCAGCACAGAACTAGTAATTCCACTTTGCTAGCATTTTTTCTCTTGAAACTTAGAGGGTTTCTTCTCTACTCATAGATTTTAGCCATATCAGGTTGTGCCAAATGTGCATTGTAGAAAGCATTCTCTTGAATTTTGGGCTCGACCCAGAACAACAAGCTCCTCTTTATGCCTTTTTGAGTGTATATATTAGCTTGTGGGTATCATTGGAAATAGAATAAAACTGTATTTTCCTCATTTGATGCTCGATTCAGTCACAAGAAACTTGTATTTCACATTTTCTTGCTGTCTCTTCTTGTGGGTTATCATTGTAATTGAATTTTCTATATTTTAAAACAAAACTAAACATGGGTTTTTAAAAACTCTAAAGAAAACTATATTTTCTTTTCCTTCGAAGCTTGATTCAGTCACAGAAAAATGCATTTTTGTATCCCATTGCTATTTATGTAAAACCCGTATGGGGTTAACTCCATTATTGCATTTTTTGAACGTAAAATGAAACCCTAGAAATGGATATTTGAGACTCAAAACTACAAATTTATTTATGATCTATAACATATGAGCTCAACCCAAAATAAACAATGATTCCATTCGGACTCCTGAAACCACAGGGCAACATGGGTATTTTATGTTTATGAAGAAAACTGTACTTCTCTTTCTCTGATGCATGACCCACCTCCCCTTTGCATTTATCTTGACATTTGCTTAACAATCCCTCTCTTGGGTTAGAAAAAAAATGGAAAATACATGCCTTATGTATTCTAAACATAGATAACTTTGTTAATGATGACAAAATTGTATATTCACTGGCACTTCCTCTCAGGGTTTCGACTCAAATAACCAGTGATGCTTTGCTTGTTATTGGTGTTTCTATGCATGTTAATTTCCTCCATACAAATGCTTGACAATGATAAGGAAACTAGGAATTGACTGGAAACTCTCATATGACAAAATACTTAATTTGTTGCTCTGAAAAACACATCCATATGAGTAAATTAGAAGTACTGGAAATCTGATTCACATGATATTTTCACTTCTCAACCTTCTTTATAGAAATGTTGTATAAATTATGATCTTTAATAGGACTTCCTCTTAGAAATTGAATGAGCACTGATACTCTTCATTCTTGAAGCTCGTTCGTAGTATTAAAAAATTGCTCTTTGTGTAAAAATCTGAACCTCTTTAAATCATTCCAATTCCTTCTTGATCTTTCATTTTGCATTACCTGAACATCGAACTCATGCTACTTCCATAATCTGATTTTGACAATCCTGTTCATGTGACTCATTGAAAGTAATCAAATGCACATCATAAAATTTTCCTGGAAATAAACAGTGTTTGCTTTTTCCTTATTATTCTGGGATAATTACTTTTTTATTACAATTCATAATGCTATATTGACCTTTACTAGCCAACTATAACTGATGATTTATTTAAAAAACTGACAGCACTTTGAGCTTCAACATGGCACACTTCATGTATTTTTATGCTCCAATTATCAAACTTCTTTCAAATCTACTCTCTTTTATGATGAAAATTAAAACAAACCATTAAGGCACAATGTATGCCTGTTCACTATCCTTGATTGTTAATAGAATGAATTGATACACTGAAACTTGCATGACATATATGATTACGATAAGCATAGAACATGAACGTATTGAACAATATCTGATGTAAATGTACTCATTTGAATTTCTTAAGTATACTAAATTCATTGTTCACCTGTAGCCTTCAGAAAACAAACCTGATCGTTATGAATGAACAGTTGGTTAAGTTGCTTGATGGATAACTTTGTTTTTACTCTTTCAGTTGTTCTTCATTTCATTCACATGAATATGCTAATGTATCTTTAAATCAGCCTTATCCTAATGAATAGGAAAATGCTTCCAGCTCTCTACCCCTTGTGGGAGCCCATTTTCTCCAATGTGCTTGGTCTTCAAATAATGTCTACCTTCGGATCTCCACCTATACCGCACAAGGAAACAAAGAATGTTAGCATAAAAATAGAACATGATGACTACGATATTAGCTATTCTCCTTAAGCTTGTTTCTTTTCAGATCAAGACTTGATTGATTGTTTTAATGCATGGTTAATAGTAGGTTGTACTATTGTGTGTGCTCCATATAAGTTACATCATAATCGGAGCCACTAACACCCCTCTTTTCCTCTTATAGGTTGACAGAGCTCAAGAAGGAAAGGTGCACCATTCAAAGATCAAACGCCGATAATGCAATGATGATTATGCCATCACTATGTTTTAATTTCTTCACATCTCCCAGAAAGGCACGTGATATTAGCAATGTGTTGTAATAGTTACATCCATGGCCTGTGTGGATCTTTGATTTCAATTCTACTTTTCAATTGAAAATAAAATGCATTTACATGCAATGTGTTAATATCATTCTGATTGTTGAAATCAAATGAAGCCTTGTAAAATATGAGTTTTATGTGAAATAAATGAAAGCATTCCAAATGCTGTTTTGCTTATTTACTCAATTCTGTATCTCTGCCATTTCTAGAACATCTGAATGGCATTCTTAAAACTTCATTTCCTCCTTTAAAATGCATAATCGTTACTCAATGCATAATGATAATAATGCGAAACAACATTTGAACCTAAACTGCAATTCCACCTTATGATAAATAACACGCAACCGGCTACACCAATTGAGCTGAGGAAAAAATTTGGTAACAATAAACATAATACTAATGATGTCCTTTATGTTGATGGCTTGAAGCATAACCTGTTTAGTGTTGGACAAATGGTGGATAAGGGTTACGATCTTTAGTTCAAGGATGGAAGATGTAGGATGCTTGGAAATTTTGGAAATGAAATTGCTTCAAGGAGAAAGAAAAAAGGAAATATTTTTCACCTGAGTGCTAATGTAAGTTGTTTAATTGCTCAAGTAGATGAAAGCTGGTTATGGCATAGAAGGTTGCGTCAATTGAATTTTGATAACATTGTCAAGGTAAGCTCCACTCAAGCAATAAGAGATCTACCTAAGCTAGTGAAGCCTACTAACACAATATGCAAGGAATGTTAGATGGGAAAATAGACTAGAGTTTCTTTTTGGAGAAAACAACATCATTCTAGTGGAGTACTAGAGCTGGTGTATATTGATTTGTGTGGATCCTCCATAATCAAAGTCTACAAGGAGAAAGATAATTTATGTTGCTTATTGATGATTACTATAGGATGATATGGGTTGCTTTTTTAAGAGAGAAAAGTGAAGCATTAGAGAAGTTAAAAAGTTTCAAATCTATGGCAGAGAATGAGATAGGTCTGAAGATAAAATGCCTAATGTCAGATAGAGGTGGTGAGTTCACCTCTCGGGAGTTCAATTATTTCTGTGAAGAGCATGGAATTGAAAGAGGGTTATCTACTTCCTAAACCCCTCAACAAAATGGAGTTGCAGAGAGAAATAACAAAACAATTTTGAATGCTGCTAGAACAATGATGTTAGAAGGAAATGTGCCTCACATCTGTTGGAGAGAAGTTGTAAGCACTACTGTGTACACTCTAAACTGGGTAAATGTCAATGGTATTTTTGGTAAGACTCCTTTTGAGCTATGGTTTGGTTATAAGTCTATTGTTAAATATTTCAAGATCTTTGGAAGCAAGTGTTATATTAAGAGAGATGGCGACATAGGAAAGTTTGATGAAAGGGGTAATGAAGGAATCTTTCTAGGTTACTCTACTAAAAGCAAGACTTACTAGTGCTATAATAGAAGATTGAGAAAAATGGTTGAAAGTGGAAATGTCAGAGTTGATGAGGACTCTACTAGATCATCTAGATACTGTGGCTATGATTTAGATGACTAGCAAGATAGTATAGACAAAGGGAAGAATGCTTAGACACATAATCAAGTTCATATTGTTTTGATAAATCAAGAAAGTCGGGAAGGAGAGACAAGTGGAAGTGCAAAAGAAAGAATAGAAGAACCAGAAGTGCGAGAGAATCCTAAAATTCTGAGGTATGTAAAGCTAAATCATTCGAAAGATCAAATTATAGGAGATAAGAATAAAGGTGTACAGACTAGAAGAAGGATTGCAAAAGAGTATTGTTTAATTTCCAAGACTGAGCCTAATAATTCCAATGAAGCTTGTAATGATGAACACTGGATGGAAGCTATGAAGGAAAAAATGATAGAAATTGAAAAGAATTATACATGGATTCTTGTTCCTAGACCTAAAGATAAAAAATGTGATTGGTACTAAATGGGTCTTTTGGAATAAGCTGAATGAACAAGGTGAAGTGGTTCAGAATAAAGCAAGACTAGTATGTAAAGGGTATTCACAAATGGAAGGTATTGATTTTGAAGAAACCTTTGTCCTATTGCCAATTTGAACCCTATATGATTATTTCTTTTGCTTGCGTCGTGATATAAGAACTATAAAGTCTATCAAATGGATGTGACGCTAGCCTTTTCCGAATGGTGAGTTAGAAGAAAAGCATATATCAACAACCGATGGATTTCAACCGACCGATAAGGAAGACATGGTTTTGAATTGAAGAAAGCTCTGTATGGACTCAAGCAAGCCCCAAAGACTGGGGTATCTGTGACTAGATAAATAATTTTACCAAAGTTTTGGATTTAACAGCGTGATGATGATCTATGTATGAAGTTTGTTGATGAATGAAAAGTGAATTTGATATGAGTATGATTGGAGAGATGAAGTTATTTCTAGATTGCAAGTCACTCGCTAGGACAAATGGGACGGCATTCCAAATTCAAATATGTGAGAGAGTTGCTAAAGAAGTTTGGAATGGATGACCCAAAACCTGTTGGTACTCCCATGGTAACCAAATGCAAGCTAACACATAATGATGATTCCCCTAAGGAAAATCATACAAGATATAGGTCAATGATTAGCGGATTGCTCTACTTAACTCAGACTAGACCAAACATCATGAATGTTGTGTGTATGGTTGCTAGATATCAAACTGATCTAAAAGAATCTCATGTGACTACTATAAACAGAATCTTCGGATATCTGAAAGGAACAATTGATTTTTGGCTTTGGTATCCTAAATATGATGATCTTACATTGAGTGCATATACTGATGCAGATTGGGAAAGAGATGTAGATGACAAGAAAAGTACTAGTGGTGGTGTTTTCTTCCTAGGGAAGAAGCTAGTGTCTTGGTTGAGCAAAAAGTAGAATTCCATCTCCCTATCTACTACTATAGAGTATATTGTTATTGCAAATAATTGTACTCAAAGTAGTTGTGGATTAAAACAATGTTGAAAGATATTAGAGTAATATATGATGAACCTATTGCCATATGTTGCGACAACTCAAGTGAAATTAACATATCAAAGAGTCTGGTGCTACACTCTAAGACCAAGCATATATCAATCAAGTTTCACTTCTTGAGGGAAAAAGTGAGTGAGAAAGAAGTCAGACTGGAATATGTGCCTACCAAAGAACAGATTGTAGACATTTTCACCAAGTCATTGCCAAAGGATACTTTTGATTATCTCGCAGGGATGCTAGGGTGATTACCCTCCTAATATGAACCGGAGATGCATTGTTTCGCATCAATCGCTGCACTTCATGATCATATTTGATGTGGATTGATGTTGTGGTGCCCTCGATAACGAGGGGAGAAGTTAGATGTGCAACTATGTGGTTTAGAGCTTGTATGTGGAAAGATAAATATGTATCTTTGTCCGAAAATCTTTCCGAAGAGTAGAAGAGCTGAGGAGAAGAGTCAAACCCAAGGAGGAGTGGGGTGTAGTTGTGTTGATGGTATTTTTACATCATGTGTTTACATTGCCAAGCGGGGAGATTGTTGGATGTTGGTTGTGGTTAAGCATATGTGGTTGTCATTACGTCAACACTAGAATTGATGTATCAAGGTTGTATATGTCGAGATATTGGAGAAAATTGTAATAAGAAGTGCTATAAGTTGTCAAGGTGAAGGGAGTTCAATCTATCGCTGTGATCGGGCAGTATTTCGAAACCGAGGTTATGGTTTGTTGTTGAGTGTATCTAGTTTATCCACTTCAAGTTTCAGAGATTTGAATGAAGATTTGATCGAGTTATGAAGATTTCCATTCAAACATTTTTTTTCTTCAGTCGTTGTTCATAATTGAGTATGATACTATGTCAGTTAGTTCAGTTGATGTGGATGCTTCTCTAGTGATTCATGGTGTTCTTGGCCGTTTCTAGTTCATGCTCTATCTCAGGTTGCACATCCTCGCGCATTGATCGTTGTGCTCGTGATCTGGGCATTCTCTTGTGTAAGTTTCTTATTTTTACGTCTTTGGATGTATTATGTGGTGGTTGTAAATGCATTGTGGATCCTTGGAGATTAAAATTTAAATGTTTGCATGTTTGAAGATGTTTGCCTAGCCACAACATAATATTGGCTAACCTTTGGGCTGATCTTTCACATTAAAAATTATCTATTGTTTTGGGTCGATTTTGTATCTATTTCATTATACTTTTGTGGACTCACTTAGAATACACCAACGCTGTGGATACATAAGATATATATTTTTTCATTTGAAGTGCAAGTGCAAAATTTGTGAGTCCCATGTTAATATTGTTTAGATCTTTTGAAGGTAGAAGCAGAGGTGTAGAAGAGTGAAGAAGAGCAAGAAGCAGCAGCGTTCATATGTGCTTAACCAAAACTATAAGTAGGCATTAGCAGATGTTATTTTCTTAGTTCAAATCCAGATGGTTGTAATCCAAATCTTTCTTTGGGTAGTGAGCCCTCTTGTAATTGAGCAGTGAGCTCTAGGTAGTGTGCCTGAATGCATGTGCATTCCCATTCATACTTCTTTATACTTTTAATAGGGTATAATATTGTGGACTAACATCCACCATGGTTTTTCCCCTAACAGTGTTTCCACATAAAAATCTTGGTGTTCTCTGTGTTTCTAATTTGCTGATTGTTTTTGGTTTATTGTTCAGTCA
Organism: Sequoia sempervirens; assembly: GCA_007258455.2. Taxonomy (NCBI): domain Eukaryota; kingdom Viridiplantae; phylum Streptophyta; class Pinopsida; order Cupressales; family Cupressaceae; genus Sequoia; species Sequoia sempervirens. The sequence goes on along the minus strand of VDFB02345838.1, from coordinate 22,292 downwards.
TAAGATCTAAGATTAAGTTAAGTTTGAATAATCTGTGACAACTGATTCACCCCCCCTCTCAGTTGTCTATCCTTATTTTTCCAACAATAGTAGCATATTTTTTTTTGAGTATTCCTTGGTATTTCCAAATTTCTATACTCCCTTTAGCATCTTTCCATATAGTCATTTCTATCTGGCTATCTATGGAGGTGGAAACACCAAAGCAGGGAATTGACTAAGGCAGTCCTATAAACCCAACCCCAATATTTTCTCGTTCTTGTGTGTGTAGGAACTTTTTGATTGGATCTATTCAAAGAATGAGATTGCACATGGCTTGGTATCACTTTCTCACCCCTTCTTTGTCAATTTGAAGAAGACTATTTAAATTATTGTTCTTGTTGCATTTTTTTCTATACTTTGTCACTACTATGTCATAGCTTAAAACTCTATTGATCAATTTGTTAGCTTGTTTCCTAGAATTTTGGTTTGTCTTTCACACTCTATGTCTGTATGGATGTCATCTAGCACATCGTGATGGAGTCTATGTCCTACACTATCATCATCAAGGAATGAGTTACTTGAGTCATAGACCAAACTCTAGAATTTGGCTCATTTTGACCTCCTAAAACATCTAAGTTAGCAGAAGGAAAGTGGAAGACCAGTTGTCCCTCCTTTTTAGCGCTTGAAACCTTAAACCTTTCCAATTCATTCATCTAGCTTGAGGTAGATCAAGCTAGCCTATTTCTTTGGACCCTCCCATGATATGAGGTCTCAGAGCAGCTGGTCCCATGATATGAGGTCTATATTTTGGTGAACCTGACGTGAACTATTTTGGTTCCATGTTTCATATTGTTAAAGGAATATTCTCTTATTTTCTAGGTGTGTGTGTTGCAGGGCACATAGCCTTGTAATCCAACCTACAACCCATAGAAAGTGTATTTAGAAGGATCACCAGTCATTATGAAGTGAAATCTAGATAGTTCACTGCCTAATTGTTGAGCCTTTGGGGTATCTCAAGGAATTCCTTTCATAGTACATAAACATGGCCTCTTTTATGCATCCACCATTCCTTCTATGTATCCTATGAATGGATCACCCACTATAACCTTTACATTGCAAGATATGCCTATGAACGCAAATAGAGAGCCTTCTCCTCTAGACATTCCCACTTGTATCAATGGGAACATAACAACTCATGTTCCAGTTGATCCTACATATTGTGTGAATGTTATAACGTAGGAGATTCTATTGATAAATTTATTACATAAGGATTGGTATAATGAATCAAAGAGCACAATACATACACATGAAAAAATCTCAAATTCCCTCCAATTGGTTCTATCACCCTCTCAGTCCTAGTAGGACCTAGGACTATAAATAATCATTTTGATATTATCCTAGAGTCAGACTTGTTCATAGTGAAACTAGGCATCCCATAGCTAATTTCCATGAATGTAGTCGCTTCAGTGATTCATAAGTGTTTGAAGTTTTCTTATGAGGTCTTTGTGCACTTTGTGCATGATACTGGATATAAACCTCTAGTTTTGTGTAAGGGTTACTCATTAGATCACTTGTTTCCTACCCCTATTGGTTCATTTCCTCCACTAACAAACCTATTGTACTGCACCTATGTTAAATATAAGAACGAGGGCATAGCACCGAAGGTGACCTACCTTGTCTCCCCTTACATCATTTTCATTAAAGGCTCTATGATTGCACAATAGTAGGATTCCTCCTCCTCTCAAAAGGGAAATCAAAAGTATTCTTACACCTAGGAGCCTTCCTCTTCTTCTACAATATCATTTACTTCTACCTCCTTCCCTGCTATGGCATCTTTTACCTCTACTCCTATGCCTCACATGTGGATTCCGATGGTGCTCGCTTAGCGAAAGTACAAGAATTAGGTATTTCAAATTTTTGTCTTACCCACGGTGTCGAGCCCATTGTATATGGTAAGGGGAAGGGCCATCGTTAGGTTGCTCTTGCATCTTGGCCATCACAGCCTCCTATTTCTCCAACCCTTCAAGTGGTGAATGGGAAGAGGCCCACCACTAAGGTGCTTGAGTCTACTTCTCCACTTGTTTCAATCTTTGCTTTTGTGCTTCCTACTCCTCCCATCCAGGAGATTTCCCTTCCACTAAAAATAGTTGTGAAGGACATACCTATGGCGGAATAGGAGTCTAGTTCCTTCTCAAGCAAGGAGTTCTAGTTACCAGAGCTGACAAAACTAGCTTTTGCATGAGTGTAAGCATGGAATGAAGGCTGGGGCTATTGATCAAGCTACCTCATAAAAGGAATAAGAGTAGCCTACAACTCATATTTTAGCATCTCCTATTGTTCCTCCATCACCCGCTTCTTCTACATTGGTTCCCATAGCCTCGATATTGCTTGTGGATACCCCCATGAATGTTGATGACCCTCACCAAAAAAGGGCGTAGGTGTTTATTTCTCCCTTAATGGAGCCTCCTCTTTTTATGCCCCTTCCAAAAATCCCTCCATTTTCTTGGCCCATGAACATGTCGAACACCATGGTGGTGTCCCCTATGGCCTTTTCCTCTTCTTCCTCATCTTTCACTTCCTTTGTGGGGATTATGCATCCTCTGATGAAACTTAAGTTGGAGGATGACCTTGCTTCCAATAGAGGTCAGAAGTAGGGATCAACTTCTTCAAGAAAGACCTGTTTCTACTTTGGCTTACACCATCCTGGTGATGAAGGAAGCCCCAGTGTCTCCCAAATTTGTCACTATCTCTTTTGATGAGATTGATGGTGGATCTTGGGCACTCCTTTCATCTCTCACTTAGTTAACACATGGAACTTCTATTATGTGCATGTTTAACTCAGTAGATGATGTCTTAGCTATCTCAACAATCTTTGCAAGATCAATGATGTTTACCTCATAAGAGTTGAGTCAACAAGACCTTGAGGGGCCTTTTTCCTTAGCTCTTATTGTAGGAGAGTTGGAGAGTGCCCCCCTTGCTATCTCGCCCTTGAATACTCATCCACCCTCCCCTTATAATGATCTATATTGGGAGAAAAATGACCTCCTAGTTGATGAGGACTTGTAGAGTACATCTTATTTTATCTATAGATTAGATTTATGTGTTTTGGGTTTCCCCCGTGCTTGTTTTTGTGTGTTCCTAGAGGACCCTTGTCACCCTTGTAGGTGCTTGGATACAAGAGTGAAATTTTGTCGTAAACTTCCTCTACTTTTTGCATCATTCTATGATATGTTGTGTCTTGATTTTCAACAATTAAGGATGATACAAAGTGTTGGGGGCATTTAGGCCTCTCTTCCATGTTGACCCAATTTTAATTTTTTTTTATCTTCATGTGCTCTTCTTCACATTCTAGTAAATTTAGGTATTGATGACAGTTCATACGTATATTATATTATCTATCTATTTATATCAATGAGAAATTTTGACCCTAAATTATCATATCCCCCTATTCCTTGATTTCTTTGTCTTTATTATTTTGTATTTATTTATATTTCTCTCTTATTTCTTGGATTCTTGATGTTGCAATGCCTATGTGTTTTCTCTCGCATGTGTGAAACCATTTCCACATCTACATCTCTCCATGTAAATTATGGGCCACAACATATTTGCATGTCCTTCCTTTCCTTAGAATGCCATGTTCTTTTGTAGTTTGCATGCACCATCCTAAGGGGGGCTCCTACTTCTCCAATTTTAAATAAGGTGTATTCAGTGGCTAAAAAATCCCTTGCTAGAAATATTTGAATTTTTTAAAAAATTGCATCCTTCACTTATGACCACCTTAGCAATATTTTTTTTGAAATCAAATTCATAACAAAAAGAATTGAGAATTCGCCTTCGAGGAGGCCATTCTTCTTTTCTTAGATTCCTTGACGAAAGAGAATCTTTTAAAAGGATTCCTTGATGAAAAGATCATTTGGGGTGATGTCATCACTTTTTAAATGAAGCGCCCCTTTTCATGTATGGATATGTGCATGATCATCATGGAAAAAACAAGCCCTTAAGTGGCGAAAAATTCAGAAAAATCAAAGTTAGGCAACTTGATGTAAAAATTTGAATAAGTGATGTATATTATTTCAAGTATATTTAAGAATAGAAAATGTAGAAAATTGATTTTAGTTTCTAACTAATAGGTTTATTTAAAAAAAATCTATTTGGTGAAAATTTGAAATTTCAATGTAGTAGTACTTTAATTTCAGGGGAAAAATAAGTAGGTGTCTGTCTAACCACTCTAACCACAATAAAATGATAATTTTTTTTATAATATTTTAGATATAAGTAGAGGAATCATGTCTCGATGTGATGCATATTCTTTTGTAATTTATTTCCAAGAAAATAATTAATTATCAATTTTTTATTACAACTTTTAAAAACTATAAACACTCGTATGTCTAACCACCTTAACTTGGTCAAAACTTCATGAAATTCTATTTTTCTTTTTTTAATCCTATAGTAAGTGAAACATATAATGTGACACATGTTTCAAATTCAAAAATGTGATACTGTTTGAAAGCTATAGATTTTTTTCAATCAACCTATCAATTAGGACTTTAGTTGTAATTCAAATATAAAATAAATAATAATTGTAGACACGTAAAATGTACTGATTGACATTGTACATCTGATCCTGACCACTAACATCATTTCATCTTGAATCATCCTTCGGTCTAACCATTTAATCAAATACCCTTATTTGATTAAATTCATCAACATTCCTCTGTTAATTGAATAAATCAGTTATCTAATTAAGTCACCTTTTCTCAATAATTAAATCAACCATTTTGATCTAATCATCCTATTTAATTAAATAATTAATTTTAGTTGATTAAATATCTATAGTCTATCTATTAAATTAAATAAATTAAAGTCTTATTTAGTTTAATCTAACAATCATCCCTTTTAATTAAATAAATCATGAATCTTTATTTAATTAATCTCTTATCACATTTCTCTCATATTTGACTTAAATAAATCCACAAATTCAATTCAAATAGGTCACATCACTTAATCCCTTCATTAAATTAATTAACTTGGATTAATTTAATCTCATCTCATGTTCCATCCTCTAGCTTTTCCCACTTGCACATGAAAATAAATTTAATTCATTTATTAAATCTCTATTTTCCTCACAAAACATCTTTTGAGGAATATTCCCCAAATTTGAATTCAAAATCCAAGTGGGATAAGTCCTTCCAACAAGGCATTTACTCTCTCTTACATGTCCTTTGCCTTGAGCCAAGTGGCATTCAATGCATTCTTTCTTCTCTCTTGCATGTCATTTCAACAATTTCAAAATTCAAAAATAGGCATTTATTGGTACAATCCTCAAAAATTGCACATCCTCCATCCACTCATAGGTTGACAAGTGGCATCTTGACATTGGTTGAATGCTAGTCCCACATTGCTTTATTTTGGACATTCATCCTTCAATCTCATCTATAAATAAGAGGCTAATCTCCTCATTTTATCATCCACAATTTGAGTAAACTTACTATGCTCAAATATTTAGAATCTCCATCCATATTTTAAAATTTGTAGCTAGGTTATGCAAATTTTGGTCTTGAAGCACTCACCATCCTTCTTCAAAGTGGATCATTCATCAACATTCATCAAGCTTGCATCATTGGAGTTGAGAAAGGATCAATTTTCACATCAAATTGGCACCAATTCCCCCATGGGATCATGAGTTTGCTAGTTTAATTAGGATTCAATCTCTCTTTTATGGTTATTTCATTGTGTTCTTCATCTCTTTTTTCTTAGTTTAAACTTGGTAAATGGATTTCATGGTAAATTCTTGTTTTTTACTTGCAAATTAACTTCTAATGTGTTTGTTCTTATTATTTTTTAGGTATTAGGATAGGGGTTCGACAATAATTATTTATTAAATTCAAAGTAAGGAAAAATTTATATTGGTGGAAAGCTAAGAATATCTTTTAAAAACCCTTTTCATTTCATCCAATTTTGGGTAAAAAACAAATTAAGTCAGCTACATACCCTACACATACCCATCCTTATCCACCACTTTTGGCACATGGGTATGTGCGAGGGATCACATGATAGGCCAAAAAGTGGCGATATTATGGGTGTTGTAGAGGTATGTGGTGGCGACTTTTTACAAAAATTGATGAAATGAGGTAGGAAGATTCTCCTGCTTTCCACCAATATAAAATTATACTTTACTTGAATTTAACTAAGTATTATTATTCATTTTCTATTTGAATTATGACTAAAGTCACGATTGATAGGCTGATTGAAAATCATCTATAGCTTTCAAAAGCGGTATCACATTTTTGAATCAAAACATGCGTCATTATAACACATATTATAGGATTAAAAAAAAGAAAAATTAAATTTCATGAAGTTTATTAAGTTAAAATTGGTCGGACATACGAGTTTTATATTTTTTAAAAGTTGTAATAAAAATCATAATTAATTATTTACTTGGAAAAAAATTAAAAAAAAATATGCATCACATGGGGACATGAGTCCTCTACTTATATCTAAAATATTATCATTTTATTGTGGTTAGGGTAGTTAGACAGACACATACTTCTTATTTTTTCCCTGAAATTTAACTACTACTGCATTGAAATTTCAAATTTTCACAAATAGATTTAAAAATAAATAAAATAAACCTAGTATTTTGGAAACTAGATTCAATTTGCTATAGATTCTATTCTTACATATTTTTAAAATAATATAGATAACTTATTCATTTTTTTACGTCAAGTTGCCTAACTTTGGTTTTTCTAAATTTTTTGCCACTTAAGGGCCTATTTTTTTCATGATGATCCTGCACATACCCCCATCATGATCTTGCTCATACCCGTACACCTTGCAATATTGAAGGATTCCAAAGTGACCCCTTTGAAAACTTCTCCTTCAATTTATTTTTTTGTGATATGATTGTCTATCTATCTACATGAATTTTTATTTCCTAACATGTTGCTTTGTAGGACTGAGCATGTATGAGGCTTCTTTTTCAATCAATATTAGAGGACTGAGCACCTTGTTGAACTTTCCTTGCAAGATTGAGCACTTGCAAAGGTCAATCAAACTCTATAGAGCCTTTCACATCCCTCAAAACTGAGCACATGTGGTTCCTCCTTTGCAAGATAGAGCACCTATAAAGAATTTTCATTTTATAGGATGGAGCACTTTTAGAACCCTTTTTTTCATCTTCTGTAAGACCAAGCACCCATGGAACCAATTCTATAGGACAAAGCACCTGTAGAGCCTTTTGTTCACGTTCCATAGGACTGAGCACGTATGACACTTTTGTTCAAATATCCACAAGAATGAGTACCCATGGATCCAAGTTTCTCTCTCTCTCTCATACTCCTGAGTTCTCTAGATTGTGGTTTGGTTCCTTGATGGTTCAAGTATATTCTCTTCAACTTATTTCAATCTACTTTATAATGCATTTTCTGAAACTTATGCTCACTAAAGTGGGGGAAAATGTAATGTTGTGAATTTGCACCCCTAAGAAAATTCCACATTTAGGTTAACCCCTACCTTAGAGAATTAAACTGATGATGCAATCCATTCACCATCCACCTTTTCCTGTCCATTTATTAGTTCATTTGTTTGTTAGTGGGGGACTTTTTTTGAGGTCACTAGCATGGTTCATGGACATCCACATAGTGCACTTCCATCCTAATAGGATTCCTACCTTTGGAATCTGTAGAGGAATTACACTCCTCCATTTGATGCAAAGTGTAGGGTTTTCTGCTCTTTTCACTGGCTTCAAATGGCCACTTTGCCTCCTTTCATTCAAATTTTTGATTCTTCCATTGAATCCATCTTTTTCAATCTTCTTCACATTTATGTATAGCTTCTTGATTGAATTCACTCACTTTGAAATACTTCATGTTTCACCACCTTCTTTGTAGCTACAAGTTGCTACTTTGTTGGCTCCTCCTCTTCGTTGTTGCGAAAAAATTGGCTTTGGAGGGCTTGTGATCTCACATCTTCCTCCATTTACCTCAAGAGCATGTGGTTGAGAAGGTGATATTCATCCATTTCCATTTACTTTTGCATCATCTACTTGCATAGTAGCATATTTTTGTTTGAGTATTTCTTAGTATTTACATGTCTATACTCTCCTTATCATCTTTGCATACAATCTTTGATATTTGGTTGTTTGTGGAGGTGAAAACACTAGAACAAGAGATTAACTAAGGCACTTCTCTAAACAAAACCCCAACATTTTATTATTCTTGTGTGTGCAAGTAATTTTCAATTGAAGCTATTTGAAAAATCAAATTGCACATGGCTCAGTATCCTTTCTCACCCCTTCTTTGTCAATTTGAAGTAGACTAGTTAAAATATTCTTCTTGTTGCATTTTGATTATTTACTTTGCTATTACTCTATCATAGCTTAAAACTATATTGGTCAATTTTTTAGTGTGTTTCATAGTGTTTTGGTCTATCTTTCACACTCTTTGTCTATACAAATACTAGCACCCCACTGAGATGCCAACATGACATGCTAGAGTTCATGTCTTGTGTTGTCATCCTCAAACAATGAGGTGCTTGAGTCATATACCGAACTATAGAAGTTGGCTCATTTGACCTCTTAAAACATCTAGGTTAGCAAAAGGAAAGTTATAGACTAGTTTTCCTTCATTTTCAACCCTTGAAACCTTCAATCTTTCCAATTCATTCATCCCTCTTGAGGTAGATCAGGGCAACCTATTGCTTTGGACCCTCCCATGACCTAGGGTCTCGAAGTAGCTAGTCTCCCTCTTCTATAGTTTGGAACCCACATAAAATCCATAAGTCATAAATCATCTTCAATAGAGAATAAATAAATATCAAATAAGGAAAACTTGGCAAAAAAGAATCCCACATTTCCTTATATAAACCTATCAAAAGGGTATGTGCACGATCATGATGGGCCAAAAAGTTGCAATATGATGGGTATGTGGTTGACGGATTTTTTTTTTCCACAAAATTGATGAAACGAAAAGGGTTTTTAAAGGATATTCTCAGCTTTCCACCAATATAAATTATGATTTACTTTGAATTTAATAAGTAATTATTATTTATTTTCTATTCAAATTATGAATAAAGTCCTAATTGATAGACTGATTGAAAAACATCTATAGGTTTCAAATGGTATCACATCTTTTTTTAACAAAACATGTGTCACATTCTATGATTCACATAATATAGGATTAAAAAAAGAAAAAATGAATTTCATGAAGTTTTGACCAAGTTAAGGTGGTTAGACATGCAATTTTTTATATTTTTTAAAAGTTGTAATAAAAAGATCATAAGTAATTGTTTACTTGGAAAAAAATTACAAAAATATGCATCACATTGGGACATAGTCCCTCTACTTATATCTAAAATCTTATAAAAAAATATTATCATTTTATTGTGGTTAGGGAGGTTAGGATGGCACCTACTTCTTATTTTTCCCGAAATTTAAGTACTACTACATTGAAATTTCAAATTTTCACCAAATAGTTTTTTTTTTTTAACAAACCTAGTAGTTTAGAAACTACATTCAATTTGCTTCTACAGATTTTATTCTTACATATTTTTAAAATAATATAGATAACTTATTCAAATTTTTATGTCAAGTTGCCCAACTCTGATTTTTCTGATTTTTTTGCCACTTAAGGGCCTACTTTTTCCATGATGATCCTGGACATACCCAAAATGTCCCATCAAAATGGGCCCAAACAAAAAATATTCATATATAAAAGGATATGGTACACATGTAAAAGGAATAAACTTGTGTTATTTTAAATCATAGAATATCTTTAAGTTTAAATCTATCCATATGTTGATTATTCTTTAACCTTGTGAACAAAACTTTGCTATTAAAATTTGGTAATTTTAACCATTTTAACATCGAGATGGGAAAAATAGCTTGTCATTGAAGATTGGATGATCCTAATCTCTCTTTTTAGAAAGGTGAGTATCAACTCAATTCAAAAATATCAATTGAAGGAATGGTACTTCAACTAGTATAGTATTTACTTGCCTACCTCAACATGTCCATGCTGCTCATTCATCAAAATTACTAAAAACTAACATTTTTTTACATTTTTTGCTTGTAAGGCACTTTAGAGACTACCCCAAAAAGAGCACCCAAAAATGATTGAGTGACTTGGGTGATGAAAAGATACCTTCCCTATTATTTACCTACCTACCTTGCCATTTACATGTTGCACATTTGTCAAAAATACTAAAAACTTAACAATTTTGCATTTTTTTGCTCTTACGACACTTTTAAGACTACCCCAAATTAGTGCACTCCAGAATCATGGGGGGACTTTGGAAATAAAAGGATGAATTTCATATCATTGTACTTCCCACCTTGACCTATTTTTATAGTTGGTTTTGCTCCATTATGCACAAAACAAAACAAAATGCTTCTTTCCATTTTTTGTACTACTTTCTAGACACTAATAATTTTTGCAAGAATGCATTTGACACTGGAACACACAAACGGTGTTGAGTTGACCAAAAATAAGAGATATTAGTTTGAATGGATTCAGTATCCACCTATAGGTAAAGAAAAATATCCTTATGTGCCATGAGTTCTCGAACAACTTTGTCAAAGTTTGATAATTTTGGCTTTTAGGGCTCTTAAGACACTACCCTAAAAAGAGCACCCCAAAATAATCGGGCGAATTAGGAAATGAATTGAAATGTTCCATAGTATTTACCTACATACCTCGATGTTTCCACACTACCTATTTGTCAAAATTACTAAAAACTAACATTTTTTGCATTTTTTCTCTTAAAGAACTTTAGAGACTACCTTAGAAAGAGAACCCCAAAATTATTGAATGACTTGGGAAATGAAAATAGATGTTCCCTAGTATTTAACTAGCTATCTCAACATTTCCATGCTACCCATTTGTCAAAAATAGTAAAAAATTAACAATTTTGCATTTTTTGTTTTTATGACACTTTTAAGACTACCTCGGATTAGTGCACTCTAGAATCATGGGGGGAATTGGGAAAAAAATGAGGCCTTTGGTAGTTTTGGAGTTGTCATCACCTTGACGTGTTAGTATAGTTGGTTTCACTCTATTATGTGCAAGACAAAAAAATGCTTCATTTCACTTTTTGCACTACTTTCCACTAACATTTTTTGCAAGAATGCATTTGACACTTAAATACACAAATGGTGTTGAGCTAACCCAAACTAAGAGAGGTTCATTTCAATGGATTTGAAATCCACCTATAGGTTCATAAAAATCATTTATATGTGCCATGAGCTCTCAAAATGACTTCATCAAAGTTTGACAATTTTTTACTTTTAGGGCTCTTGGGGCTTACCCTAGAAGAAAACCCTAGAATGTCAGGGTGAGTTGAAATAAAAGAGACCTTCCCTAGTATTTAAATACATACATAGATATTTCTACACTATGTTGGTGACAATTATTTCAGCGATGGATTCCCTTTCATCATTGTTCTAGCAATGAGCCCTTTTTCTATAGGTAGTGAGCCTTTTTATCTTTGGATATAATAGTTGGGAAGTGAGCCCACTAGTAGTGGGCAACTTCTAGTAGTGAGCCTTACCTGAAATGAGAATTTGAGCAGTGAGCCCTTGTAAAAATCACCTTAACCGATGTTTTATAATTGAGAATTAACATTCTCTATGGTTTTTCCCTTCTTGGGTTTCCCCGTAAATTTTGGTGTTCATTGTGCATGTTGTTGTTGTGTGCTTTCATGTTCATATCTATTAGATTATTATCTGATTGATTTAAGTTTTCTTTGGATTAATTAAAGTAAAGAAAAATGTTTTAATGATTCACTTTGTCTTGGATTATTTGAATCGTTATTAATTAATCAAATTTTTGGTTCCTCGAGAAAGGCTTAATCGCTTGGGGTAGATCTAATGGCACATAAACTGAAAATTCTTGTGTTTGAAGGATTTGACTACAGTTTCTATAAAGTGTAGATGAGAGGTTATCTAATCTCTCTAGGCTACAAGACTTGGAAAATAGTTGAGAAAAAATATGTTTCACTAGAAACCGGTCCTAGTTCAGTGGATGAGATATCAGCCTATGAAGAAAATGAAAAATCAAGTTATGCAATCTTTAGTGCTTTGTCTAAGACTGAGTTAAAAAAAATTATTTCATTAGGCACCACTTATGAAGTTTGGGAAAATTTGAAAGAAATCTATGAAGGAAATGATAGAGTCAAATTATCAAAGAAGTTGACACTTAAGCACAGATATGAAAACTTGAGGATGGAAGAAGGTGAGGATATAGCAAGATACTTTTAGAGAGTTGACAGTACAGTAAATGAAGTCAAAAATCAAGGAGGCACTCTGACAGTTGAAGATGTAATGGAGAATATTCTGATGACCCTACCAAAGAGTTACAGTGACTAGATCTCATCCATTGAGTAAGTTTATGATCCGAAGAAATTCACTAGAGAGCAACTATTTGGCACCTTGACTGCATTTGAGATGAGGAAATTTGGAAAAGAAAAGGAGAAATAAAAAAGCAAAATCAAAAATAAAAGAATCCAGGATAGTGAAAGTTCAAATGAGTTGGAAGAAAACTTCACAAGGATACTGAAGAAAGGTATCGATAAGTACAAAGGTATGTTACCTCTTAAATGTTTTAGATGTGGAAAGATTGGTCATTTAGCAACTAAGTGCCTAGAAAAAGGAATAAGGAAAAAGTTTAAAAAGATCAATAAGAAGGCCTATTATGTTAATGAGAATACTGGTATTTTAGATGATGAATCAAATCATGAGGATTGTTTGTTTTTGATGGAAAAGGATGAACCTAGATTTGATATCTCTAATATTTGTTTGAAATCTAATGATAACACTAAAACTGCATAATTTCTTAAAATAAACAAAGATGAATGGCTGATTTATAGTGGATGTTTGAATCATATGACCGGTGATAAAAGTAAGTTTGTGAAACTTGAGAAATATGATGGAGTTTTTGTTAGATTTAGATATGATAAAACATCATAGATTGTTGGAATTTGTTCTATTACCTTTGATGGAAAACATAACACTGACAATGTTTACTATGTGAAGGGTTTGTATCATAATCTTCTAAGTGTTGGATAGATGTGTGAAAATGGCAATAATGTGGTGTTTCAGGATGATGGTTGTGAAATCTAGAAGAAATCCAAAACTATTATTGCAACTAGAAAAAGAACAAGTTGGAATATGTATCAACTGGAAGGAGCTACAAAGAGATTATTATTCTCTCATTCCAATGATAGTTGGCTCTGGTACAGAAGGATGTGTCACATCAACTTCAATAACTTGGTTAGGATAAGTTCAAAAAGAGTAATCAAAGACTCGCCAAGACTAACCAAACCAAACAACACTATTTGCAAAGGATGTCAAGAAGGATAGTAGTCCAGAGAAACATTTTGAAGAAAATAAGAATCATCCACCGGTTTATTGGACCTTGTACACAATGACCTATGTGATCCAACCAAAACAAGAAGCTTACAAGGTGAGGAATATTTCATACTTTTAATAGATTATTCCAAATTAACCTGGGTTGCATTTTTAAGAGAAAAATCAAAGGTTTTAGAAAAAATCAATATTTTCAAGGCGAGAGTTGAGAATGAAGTTGATAGGAGAATCAAGTGTTTAAGATCTAATAGAAGAGGAGAGTTTACTTCTAATCAATTCAACAAATTTTGTGAAAAACATGGCATCAAAAGATAGTTTTTTTCCCATAGAACACCACAACGAAATGGTGTAGTGGATATAATGAACTAGACAGTTCAAGAAGCATCTAGAACAATGATCATGGAAGTAGGTTTACCACAAGTATACTAGAGAGAAGTGATACACACAACAATATACACTCTTAATAGAGTACTGTTCTAGAGGAAATATGGAAAAACACCATATGTGTTATGATGTGGAAGAGATCACATGGTAAAGTACTTCAAAACTTTTGGAAGCAAATGCTACATCCGAAGAGATGAGGACAATCTTGGAAAGTTTGATAGTAGAGCTAATGAAGGCATATTCTTGGGTTACTCTACAAGAAGCAAAGTGTACCGGTGTTACAACAAGAGACTGAACAAGATAGTTGAAAGTGTGAATGTGAAAGTAGATGAAGATGTTCAAAGAAATCCTAACAGACATATTGAATATGAATTAGATGACTTAGATGACAAAGATGAAAAGGATAAGAAAGAAGAAGAGAAAAAGGAGGCTCCGACAACTACAACTAAAACCCATAGGTGTGTATAGAGAAACAACTCAGAAAACCAGATTGTTGGAGATACGAATAAGGGAATCACCACAAGAAGCAAAGCAGCTCAAGAGAAAGTATTATTTTGTCTACTCTTAGGAACTGAGCCAAATACTATGGAAGAAGTGCATGTAATGATCAAAATTGGGTAAAGGAAATGAAAGAAGAGCTTGATTAGATAGAGAAAAAATAGACTTGGGAAATTATGCCCAAACCATAGACAAAAATTAAATTGGAACAAAGTGGGTATTCTAGAACAAGCTGGATGAAAACAAAAAGGTAATAAGAAACAAGGCAAGATTGGTTTGCAAAGGTTACACTCAAATCAAAGGAATTGATTTTGAAGAAACATATGCCCCTATTGCTTGGATGGAAGTGATCTGAATATTCTTAGCTTTTGTAGCTTTTAAGGATTTCAAAGTCTATCAAATAGATGTAAAATCTGCATTCTTGAATGGAGAACTGAAGAAAGAAGTCTACATTGAGCAACTAGAGGGATTTAAGTCTGGAAGTAACCCATATGTTGTTTGCAAGTTGAAAAGAAATTTATATAGATTGGAGTAGGCATCTAGAGCCTGGTATGGAAAATTAGACAAGTACATGATTGGACAAAGATTTAAAAAGGGATCTACTAATAGTAATTCATGTACTGCAGAATTTATTCAGATCAAATGTTGATTGTTGTGGTTTATGTTGCTAACATAATTTTTGGAGGAAATGATGATATGTGCAAAGAATTTTCAAATGAAATGCAGAAGGAATTCAAAATGTCTATGATAGGTGTGTTAAATTTCTTCCTTGGATTACAAGTAAATCAAAATAGCAAAGGAATTTTCATTTATTAGTCCAAGTATACCAAAGAATTGTTGAAGAAGTTTGGATTGGAGAATTTGAAATTGGTTTGTACATCTATTGTTACCAAATGTAAATTGAGAAAAGAAGATGATTGACCTAAAGATGATGCAAGTATGTATAGATCAATGACTAGAGTACTGTCATATTTGACTGCTACTAGACCAAACATTATGTATGTTGTTTGTTTAGCAGCTAAATTTTAGCAAGAACCAAAGGAATCACATGTCGTTGCAATAAAAAGAATCATTAGATATTTGAAGGGTACAAAATATATCAAGTTATGGTATCCAAAGGACTCATATTTCACTTTGATAGCTTATACAAATGTTTATTGGGGGTGATCCCACAATAGTAGTTTACAATTTTTGGCCAAACTAGACACTGTAATAATTTTTTTTAACTAAATCTTCACATTCAGGCACCTATAGCGGCTAAACCTTGAGGAATTTGAAGATGATGCAAACTAGAGTTTCATGACATTTTTCCTGTAGATTCTAAATATATTTTTTTCAAAAATTTTGGAATCAGATTGCACTTCTTTTTCCATCTCCCTCGAAAACTAGTTTTTTCAAAAAATAACATTTTTAGAAAGTGATGCTCATCGTATAACACATAGCTTTTTTTCCAAGAAGGATAAAATTATAATTCTTTAAAATTTAGATTTTTAACTTTTATATCTAGTGCTTCCACTTGGTTAGATAGTTTTTTTATTGAATATTTTTTCTTTAATCAAGTTTTGAAGTCAAACCAATTACAATTTAGACATAACACGAGCATATAACGTGTAACTTTTTTGTATGTATCAAAATTATTATTTTTTTGTTGGATCAAGGACTTCAATATCTAGTGCACTCATATTTTTCAATTTTTTTTTGATAATCTGTTATTTTTCAACATGTGCAGAACAAAGAACTTGATTTTTCGGTGAAAAACCTACATTCACAAGAAATAAAAAATAAATATAATATTAAAATTAAATTTATTTAAAATTATACTTTTTGGGAAGCTTATAATAAGGAATACATACTTACAAAAAATAAATTTTAAATGAATTCATTTGATCCCCCAAAAGGTAAATCAAAAGTGGTTTTTTATCAACATTTTGATAGGTGTATAGGACACTCCATTATAGGTATGGTTTAAAATTAGCAGGGTTATATCCAAGGGGGTTTTATCTAAGGTAGTTTGATCAAACCCTCTTCAATTGGAATTATATTTTCTAAAATATGTGATTTCAACAAAAAATAGAATCTCCTAGAAATTGTAAACTAGCTTTGTGGGATCACCCTTGGGCCAGATGTGTTGATAATAAGAAGAGCACAAGTGGTGGAGCTTATTTCCTTAGCTCCTGGTTGGTTTCTTGGTCAAGTAAGAAACAAGATTATGTATCTTTATCTACCACTGAAGCTGAATATGTTACATTGCAACATCCTCATGTTGAGCATTTAGGTACTATGGATGAAACAAATACTAAAGGAAATTGGCATATCATTTGATGAACCAATCTAAATTATGTGTGATAATACCAATGTAATAAACATTTCCAAGAATCTAGTATAGCACTCCAAAATGAAACATATATCCATTAGATAGCATTTCTTGAGAGAGAAGATATTAGACAATGCGGTAAAACTTGAATATGTACCTACAAAATAGTAGTTTGCAAATATTTTCATAAAACCATTGAGCAAAGATACTTTTGAGTATCTCTTAAAGAAGTTAGGGGTTCTTCCCTCTCCTATTCTACATAATTTGCACTAGGGTGTGCATTGGTATAGGGTATTATATGGTCACTCTTATCTAGATCAATGCTTGGTGGCTTCCTCATAGGGGAAGCAGAGTAAGTTTTTTAGAGGGAGTTTTTCTCTCTGTCTTTGATGTCAAAGGGGGAGAAGAAAAGAAGACAAGGTCCTTGATACTAAAATTACATTGTTTGGTTTGATATTGATAAATGTTTCCATCAATGAAAAAGGAAGATATTTTTGGAATGTGTTGAGATGTGATGTTGTTGATTGTTGTCATTAATGGTTGTCATTGATGTCAAAATATCTTAGTTGATTGAAAAAGGTTCAATTTTAATGTATTGGTGATCCAGATTGGAGTGGTTCTAGATGTTGTACTATAATGATCTATCCTTGGTCATGTTTTTCCTAGTCCCATTTCTTTTTGCAAACATAATGAGTGGTGCAGGAGCACCTAGATCTTGTAAATTCCTTCAAAAGGCTAATTAGTCTAATTTATGTGATTAAGTTCAAAATCATGTGTCAAGGCTATGTAATGATTAATTTGGATGTATTTAATCCTTTTAATAGGTCTAAAGTGGTCAAAGTTGGAAAAATATGTAAATCTTGCATTATTGTCAAAAGTTGTTAAGTTGACAAAAAGTAAGAAAATCAAGAAAATTAAGAGTCAAGGGGGGTAGTTAGGGAGTTTGAATTGATGGAGGAAGTTGGAAAGTCAATTGTTAAGAGGGAAAAAACTATAAAATCCTTGTATGGCGAGGAAAAGCAATACATTGTATTCTTGTAACCAAGTAAATGGAAATAAACCCTAATTCTCTGAGTTGCAACAATCTTTCATAGTTTCTATCTAAGTTGTAGTGATAGTTCAGAATTCTAAAGGATATATTTTTTGTGATCTCATTTAAGGAAAGAGTTATATTTCATTCCAAATATTTGGAAGGTTATATTTTTAAGAAACAAATGAATTATAAGTAATTTTCTGTGTCTCGGTCTGTATTCTTCCAACATTGGTTTTGCGAGTCAAATAAGGGCTAATGGCCATTCCATCGATGCAGGGTTAGATGGTTAGTGGAATGGATTGTATTTAATGTATTTTCATTATTTATAAAGTGTGTGGGTGTAGGGGAATCAAGAATATGGAGTGGTGTTGCTATTTCAAGGCCAAAATTGGGTTTTACTCTTGAAAATGAAGGTTACAAACAGGGTTTTGAAGATATAACGTATGCATGACCAAGGAGATGATTTCAAAAGAATAAGCAGACATATTTTGACATGTTTCAACTATTGGTTGGAGGTCTTGAGGTTTTTAAGGGTGATATTCATGAAACCCTCATTGTTTGTTGGTGTTTTTACCCTATAATCAAGGGTTTGATAGATCAGTGAGTTTTTAAGTTCTTACACTCTTAAAAATGAATGAAACCTGTGTTATATGGTGCAAATAAAGAATTTTCATGGTTGGTTTTATATTTGAAGTCATTAAAAAGGTGACTCCATTGCAAAACAAGCCTAGATTTTAGTAGTCTTTTGACAGCGTATAGTGTGAGAAACTGGTAATTTCTTGAAGACAATCTATTAAAAGCTTTTGTTAAGTTGTTATGGATAGAAAAGGTCTTTAAATATTTCTTTGGTTGTTAGAATATTAATTTGGCTTGTGGGATCACCCAATTGAGGGTTTGAAAACTTACAAAGGAACTTGTAGAAATAACTGCACAGAATAGAGACTTTGTTAAAGCAATAAAAGGAGTGGTATTAAGTGCTTGGTAATAGGGTATGTATAGGATCATGATGGGCCAAAAAGTGGCAATATGATGGGTATGTGGCTGACGACTTTTTTTTTACCCAAAATTGATGAAACAAAAAGGGGTTTTAAAGGAGATTCTCAGCTTTCCACCAATATAAATTATGCATTACTTTGAATTTAATAACTAATTATTATTCATTTTCTATTTGAATTATGACTAAAGTCCTAATTGATAGGAGCTGATTGAAAAACTTTATAGCTTTCAAACAATATCATTTTTTGAATCCAAAACATCGTCACACTCTATGCTTCCATACTATGGGATTAAAAAAGAAAAATGAATTTCATTAAGTTTTGACCAAGTTAAGGTGGTCAAATATACAAGTTTTATATTTTTTTTAAAATTGTAATAAAAATTCATAATTAATTATTTACTTGGAAAAATTACAAAAAAATATGCATCACATCGGTACATGAGTCCTCTACTTATATATAAAATATTATAATTTTTTTAATCATTTTATTGTGGTTAGGTTGGTCAGACAGACACCTACTTCTTATTTTTTCCCTAAAATTTAAGCACTATTGCATTGAAATTTCAAATTTTCACCAAATAGATATATTTTTTTAAACAAACCTAGTAGTTTAGAAACTACATTCAATTTGCTACAGATTCTATTCTTACATAGTTTTGAAATAATATAGATAACTTATTCAAATTTTTACGTCAAGTTTCCTAACTATGATTTTTCTAAATTTTTTGCTACTTAAGGGCCTGCTTTTTCCATGATGATCCTACACATACCCAATAGTCAATCTTATGATATCATTGATGTATCTTTGTTTGGCTAATGTTTTCTAAGGTAGGTTGGTTATTTTGATGTGTGAAGAAAGATTACTCTATGAACAATGATGAAGTCTTGTGGCTGCAAAAGGTGAAAGGTTTGAAGGTACAGAGTCATGGGATGAATTCCTAGTTTGTTTTAGTATAATAATGATGTTTACAATGATTTAGTTGTCTGAAAGAAAGTAAGAAGGAATGCTTATTGATATTTTTCCTTAGTTATGAGTTGTATTGAGGAGTCTATGTTGAAATATTGGTTGGTTCAGTGCCTTGATCAGGTTGTTACTTTGCAGTTAGATAAATTGTTGATGATTAAGAAGTTTTTGTGTTTGATAAAGATATGGCTTACTAATTACTAATAGTTGCCTTATGAATGGCTAAGGAAAATGAAGGGCATTGTTAAACTGATAGGTGAATTTGATGAATAAATGAAGTAATTTCAGTGAATTAAGAATTTGATCTTCTCTTGATTTGTTTGGGATTGGAATTCCCTGAAGAATGAGTGTTTTATTATGATGCTCTGCATCAAATTGGTATCAGAGCTAGAAAGGTTCTGTTGGTTAGTTGAATTAATGTTGTTTCTGATAGTAGGTTGAGATTGTTGGTTGGTTGCAGGTGCTTATCTATCTAAGCTGCATTGAGAAAGTCCAATAGAATAGGGAGAGTAAGTGGAGACACCTAGGTGCCTAGGTGAGGCAAACTGAGTTGTGTTGCAGATAGAACCTGATGGATTCCTGTCTGAAGAAGCACTAAAGAGTTGTAGCCCTGTTGAAGGATACTCCACTGATGGGATTAGTTGAAAAGAAGTTGAGAAGATAAAGATGAAAGGTGATTAAGAAGGTCAAAGAAAGTGTGCAAGGACAGTTCTGTGTCCTTGGTTAAGCAAAGAATTGGTGCAAAGATGAAAAGAATAGTCCTATGTCCTTTTGAAAGAGAAAATAGTTTCTAAACCTAATGATGAAGACTAAGAAAGAAAAAGAGGTAGAGAGAAGATAGAGATGAAAAAAAAAGTGTGACAAGAGAAAGCAAGGATAAAGTGAAGACAAGTAAAGAAGACAAGGAAAATACAAATGAAGATGAAGAGGACAAAGAACAAGGAAAATTGATTTTTCTTTTATAGGTACAAGTGAAGATGATGCAATGTGTTTCCAAGGGAATTGGAAAGCTTTGTTGGTTGGTTGTATGGTGTAGGAGCACCTAGATCTTGGAAATGCCTTCAAAAGGCTAATTGGCCTAATTTTTGTGATTAAGTTCAAAATCATGTGTCAAGGCTATGTAATGATTAATTTGGATGTATTTAATCCTTGTAATAGGTCTAAAGTGGTCAAAGGGGGGAAAAGATTTAAAACTTGCATTATTGTCAAAAGTTGTTAAGTTGACAAAAATCAAGAAAATTAAGAAAATTAAGGGGGTAGTTAGGGATTTTGAACCAATGGAGGAAGTTGGATAGTCAGTTGTTAAGAGGGGACAAAATATTAAAGCCTTGTATGGTGAGGAAAAGCAATACATTGTATTCTTGTAACCAAGTTTGGAAATAAACCCCTAATTCTTTGAGTTGCAACAATCTTTCATAGTTTCTTTCTTTGTAGTGATAGTTAAGAATTCTATAGGATATATTTTGTGTGATCTCATTTAAGGAAAGAGTTAGCTTTCATTTCAAATAGTTGGAAGGTTATATTTTTAAGAAACAAATGAATTAGAAGTAATTTCCTATGTCTCAATCAGTATTCTTCCAATAGTGGTTTTGAGAGTCAAATAAGGGCTAATGACCATTCCACCAATGCAGAGTTAGATGGTCATTGGAATGGATTATATTTAATTTTGTTTCAATCTTTGTGGAGTGTGTGGTTGTAGGGGAATTAGGAATATGGAGTGGTGTTGCTATTTCAAGGCCAAAAATTGGGTTTTACTCTTGAAAATGAAGGTTACAAACATTGTTTTGAAGAAATAATGTATGCATGACCAAGGAGATGATTTCAAAAGCATAAGAAGACATATTTTGACATGTTTCAACTATTGTCCAAAGGTCTGTAAGGGTGATATTCATGAAATCCTCATTGTTTGTTGGTGTTTTTACCCTATAATCAAGGGTTTGATAGATCAGTGAGTTTTTAAGCTCTCCCATTCTTAAAAATGAATGAATCTTGTGTTATATGGTGAAACTAGCGTATGTGCAGGACCATCACGGAAAAAATAGACCCTTAAGTGGCAAAAAAATTAGAAAAATTAGAGTTGAGAAACTTGACATAAAAATTTGAATAAGTTATCTATATTATTTCAAAAATATGTAAGAATAGGATCTATAGAAAATTGAATGTAGTTTCTAAACTACTAGGTTTGTTTAAAAAAAAAAATCTATTTAGTAAAAATTTGAAATTTCAATGTAGTGGTACTTAAATTTCAGGAAAAAAATAAGAAGTAGGTGTCTGTTTGACCACCCTAACCACAATAAAATGATAATATTTTTATATAAGATTTTATATGTAAGTAGAGATCTAATGCCCTGATGTGATGCATATTTTTTTGTAATTTTTTTTCCAAGTAAATATTTAATTGCTGTTTTATTACAAATTTTTTTAAAAATACAAAAATCGTATGTCTAACCACCTTAACTTAGTCGAAACTTCATGAAATTAAATTTTTATTTTTTTAATCTATGGTATGTGACTATAGAGATGTGAAGCATGTTTGGATTCAAAAATGTGATATCGTTTTCAATCAACCTATTAACAATGGACTTGTTAAATTTGAATAGAAAATGAATAATAATTACTTATTAAATACAAAGTAAAGTATAATTTATATTGGTGGAAAGCTAAGAATCTCCTTTAAAAACCTTTTTCATTTCATCAATTTTGGGTAAAAATAGTCATCAGCATAATACCCACCATATTGCCACTTTTTGGCCCATCATGATC
>VDFB02345837.1:0-16288 GCA_007258455.2 Sequoia sempervirens | reverse complement strand
GTGGAAGAGAATATTTATTGATGAATTGGATTTGTGAATACAAGGATGGAGAATACACATACTTGGTCAAGTATAGTACAGGTCTATCTCCTAATTCACGATATAGCAAATGAGTGTTGATTAGTGATGACTTGGATTGATGTTGATGTTGATTTGGACGTTGGTTCACCTTTTCCACCTTTACACAATTTTGTCATTTTTCTTAATGGAATGAAGTTGCTACAATGGTGAGAAGATTATTCCTTTCCAACCAGTTCCTTTTGGAAGGTGGTTCTATTTTCTTTAGAAAATGAATAATCTTTGTCTCATATGTTTTCCCTCCAATTGAAATGTAAATATAACTACAAAGGGGATGTTTGTTGTAGTAGTCAAATTTAAATGTGACATGTGTACTTTTGGCCAGAAGCTTGTTTCTCTCCCTTATTCTTATAAAAGGGAATTCATGGCCATTAGTATGGGTCTCTTGTTGAATTCTAGATCTGAATTATGCAAACTATAAACACAAAAAGAACATGTTTGAAGTCTATATATTATGTTTTGACTCTAGTGAGTGAATTTTGTTAATTGTATGTTTTCTTAACATACCTGAGCAATAATGAAAATCCTTAGAGCTTATCGTCTCTCCAGCTATACATTGTATCTAAATTATCAATGAAAATACAATCAAGGATCATTTCATTAATATTCATTGTTATTATGCTTTGATGTATGTTTTATTTTAGGCTCTGATTCAATGGACCAGTTAAAATTCTTTAAGTAAATCATGAATTTGTATACTTGTGTAGTGGATTTGATAAGTAGTGGTAAAATATAATCATTAATTTGTGAATTTCAAGGAAACCTCATGTAGATTGTGGATGTTTAGGATTAAATTCACCTTATAGTTTAGTTTTCTTTGTTTTGACTCCTAGCCCAGAGATATGACACTGATCTTAAGTCTTGTATGCATTTCCCATGGTTTCAATTATCCAAATTTAGAACAATATTCATAAATACTTTATAATCAATCTACTTTTTTTGTGGTTGGTGTTGCATGATATTCTCAGCTTTAGGTGTTAAATTCTCTTAAGGAATTTCCAATTTTTTGCAGGATTTCATCTATTTAGCCTTTGATCGGAATATATCCGCTTTGTTATACAGTGTGTGAGATAATTGTCTAGGAAAGTAGTATAATATATATATTGTGGGATTACCCTCTCAGGTCTTGCAGAGCTCAAATTTTAGGAGAGGAAGCATTATTTCTTCATCTCATTCATTGGCCAACTATCTCTCAAGTATTCAAGAATTGAGTCTAGAAATCTTATAGGTACTTGGTGAGATCTAATTGGTTCTTTAAAAACAACCAAAAAAGGTTTGTATAATATAGTATTCTAGCTACTTCCTTTTGCTACTTGACAAATTTTTCAACTCTAAACATACTTCGCGGCATCCTTATATATCTATGACCAAAAATAGTGTTCACACATTAAATCTACTACCTTATCTACACCAAAATTTCCTACTAGTCCTCCACTATGCTTTTCTTTGATCATATTTTCCCTCATCAAACTCCTTAGAATACATAATTGATTTCCTTTGAATAAAATGCCTCCTTGAGTGAAATAGTCCAACCATTAGCTATGGTCTGATACTACTATTTTCTTACATTCTTTCTAAGCTTCAAAAAATATGGATCATCCTAATACATATGCATCAATTATTCAAAACACAATACTTCTACTCTCATCTTTGTCACCAAATTCCTCCTCTTGCTCATCACATCTACAACTTTGTTTGACTTTCCACTCCTATGCTTCAACGCAAATGTATAACTCTAGAGGAACTCAACCCATCTCATGTGTCTTTGATTCAACTTTCCTTGAATGTTCAAATATTGCAAAGATTGGTGATCAATATACAACACAAACTCCTTAGTAAACAAATAATGTCTCCACTTCTTCAAGGCTTGAATTACGACATAGAACTCCTGATCATAAATTGAATATATTATTCTAGCATCATTCAAAATCTCACTAAAATAAGCTATAGGTATTCCTTCTTGACTCAACACTACTCCTATTTTATTTCCACTTGCATCAAAATTAGCTTGAAATACATTTCCAAAATTAGGTAATGCTAACACTCTTGAGCTTCTAAAGCTCAAAATTACCACCATTAAATTTCTCCATCTCAATTCTTGTAGACATGCTTTCTATCATTTTCCTACAACAAGGTCATGAAATAAACTTCTATAAAACTCCCACTAAAACAAAGATCGGCTCGAAAAACCCTTCTAACCCAACAAAGTAATCAAGGCTAGCTAGGCTCTAATACCAACTAAAAAGAAGTCGGGTGAGTGGACACAACTTCCTACACTAATCTAAGTAGGGGAGAGTTACAAAAAAAATCCTTTTAATGCCTTAAACAGTTATAGTAATGAAACACACATAGAATAATGGAATAGAATAGCAACAAAACATAAAATAGTGACACCAAATATACGTGGGGAAAATCCTTTTGGGTAAAAAACCCCACCCTCCAAAAACATATTACTTCTCTATTAAATCAAATAGTGAATACAAGGTATCTCCAAGTAAAAATATTCTTCAACAAGTGCTTCGAAGCAAACACCTGTTCTAGAGTGAATTAGATAGCAATTCATTACCTACAAACAAACTATGCATTCTACAATGAAAGGATTATAATTTATAGAGAATACAAGCCAATAGAAGCATATAGAAGAGTATGGGCATCCAAATAAATATAGCATAATATTCCATGCCATAGACATGCATTTGGACACTTGTACTAGATTCCCTTACACCTCTTACAATTGTCATAACATGTAATATTCTCTCTCCAATCTTGGGCACCCAAAATTTGCTCATAATATTTTATGACATATACCTTTCAACCATCATAAAATCCATCATAAATCTACCATGAAATCTATCATAGAATCTTGTAAGAGAATCCATCATAATTGACCAAAATATCCGATTCTCTTACAATCTGTCATAACCCAACTTGGGTGCCAATTTTCTCCATGCATGAATATTCCTTATGATTTTCATAGAAATCTATCATATGTCATAGATTCCAAAGTGGGACGCCTATGTCCACTTGGGATGATTATGTGTCATCCAGTCACTTCCAATGGGGATGCCACCTAGTCGATGGGTCCCAATTTATGACATGACACCATAGGCAATTAAAAAATACAAATAAATTCAATAATATATTAATTAAATCAATATTAGGATTCTAAGGTTGAGACACCTTAATGTTGGTGTAATTAATTATTTAATTACACTTTAGCATAAGTTTACTTAGGCATATTTTATTTCCTAGGTTAATTCTTATCCTTATCTTGTTGAGCTGTCTTTTTGCTCAAGATAAGATTAGGGTTGTTTTTTCTTGTTTTATTGCTTGATTTCCTTTTTGAAGGATTTTATATTATTTGTAAAAAAATTACTTTCAATAATCATTATTCTAGTTTTTTGCTTGCACAAACTTGCTCTGAGGGTTTACAAAACATCTTTCTTTTTGTTCTGAATATCTATTGCATGTGATAGGTGATTGCTTATAGGTGATTCTTGGGGACTGTGAAGTTGGTTTTTCAACTTCTACATGATATCAGAGTTTCAGACCTGTTGCTACATGTTTGTGATCTAAATATATTCTCTCACAGCATCTTTTTTTGTGCAAAGGTTTGAAGCCAGGCTATTTTTTTTTTATCTAGGGGTACAAAAAAAATTTGTGCTTTTTTAGGCCAAACAGGCATCGCCATTGCAATCAGAACATCCAAAAACCCCAAAAATTCCTTTTGTTTCATCGATTTAGGCAAAAATTGAAAAAAAGGAAAAAAAAAAGCTAGAGAGGTCATACGGCCTCCCTAGCTCACTTCTCGAGGCACAAATTTCAAAAAAAGTGCAAAAAAAATCAAAAAATGCAATTGAAATCTATGCGGCCAGTTATAAGGACTCCCACCACTGCTCCTCCACCGAGCGGCCACTAGCCACCGACGGCCTTCACCACCCTTCGCCGCCAAATCACTACCAGGTGGCCACTATTTTTGCTCCGCCGCCAGCGGTTACAAACTCCACGCCACCCGCCGGCTTTAGCCCTACCCTGCCAAGTAGGAGGTCTTATTAGCAACCAGGAGCCACGAGCCAAGCCCCAGGTGGATTTTTTTTAAAAACCTTGCAGCGGCCAGTCATATTGATGACAGAGGGCTAGAAAGAAGGTGCCGAAATTTTGCTCCTAGTTAGCGTTAAAAGTGCCTTTTTACAGGCCTTTTTTTCATTTTCTCATAACTTTTGCAAATGGAGGCCTTTTTTTGAAAACGAGATATCATCGGAAATCTGGTTTGACAAACTTTGCAATGGTGGTGGTTTTATTTTCTGATCTTTCCATTTTGGTTTCTTTTTCGCCTGTCAAATCCAGAAGTTGTTGTTTTCACTCCGGGAGGCATAATTTTTGCGTCCTGACTCCGTTTTTCAAAAACAAATAGGCGTTGGAAAGCTGGTTCCGTCCTCTTCTCAGATCTCAGACATTATTTTTGAAAAATTTTCTCCAAGTATATTATTTATTTATCAGAACTCAGCCTTTTTTGGGGGTTATTTCTTGAGAAGCGTGCAAATCAGGTGTTTTTTTTTTAGATTAGCGAGCATTTTTTTTTTATTTGAGAGTATATATTGCTATTTTTTGTCATGGATTTACATAATATTGCACCCATTACTCCATTCAACTATTTTGGTTGGAAAAAAAAATGGAGATTCATTTGAAACACAAAGGGCTGTATAGAGTAACCATGGGTACAAAAATTGAACCTACAGGTGCTACTGAAAAGAGAAAGTGGTTTAATATATGTGATGAAGCTTATGGTACATTATTTTTGTCTCTTTCTTAGAGCCTTATTTTCACATGGGTCTTGCACAACATGATGAGATCTGGACCACTGGGAGTCTTTGTTTGGGAGCGGGGATACTATGAGAGGTTTGAGTTAGAATAGGCTTATTGGCTTAAATCACAAAGTTTGACATCCGATTTTCACCAAAATCAGTCTCTTAGATTGCATTTGTCATAGTGTGGTGTTCAGAAAGAAGACTCTCAGTTGATATTTTCCATTCTTTCTAAGCTTGGACCAGATTATTTAGTTTTTGTATCTACCTTTTATGCCACTAGGGATGCACTTGGTATGAGATTCACTATGCTATCTCTTGATGAATTTTATTCATCTCTCACTCGAGAGAAAGCTAAGTTAGCTAGCATAGGCATGGTGAAACCTTCTTCATCATCTTAGGCACTTATTGCATCACGGGAGCCCAAAGATCAAAAGGCTTCTACAAGCAAAGGAAAGAAACAGAAACAAAGGGATACCAAACCTCATGAGTAGCAAAAGGAGTCCTCAGATTCATCCTCCTCTTCTAAGGAAATCATTGGGAGGGAGAAGACTACATGTGCATATTGCAAGAGGGAAGGACATACAAAAGCATAATTGTTACAAGGACATTGATGAGTTAATTTATCTTCTTGAGAAACATCAAATTGATTTTCCTTCTAAGTTTCTCCATCATCTTCTTCTCCTCATTCTTCTTCTTGAGAACAACATAATACAGGAACAACTAGATTACATACTTCATCAGATATGAAGGGACATGCTCTTTGTGCTTCTTTAGGTATTGGATCAGGGAGATGGCTTCTAGATTTAGGAGCATCTCATCATATGGCATCTTCACAGTCTATGTTCACTTCCTTTGAGCCTTGCACTATGTCTCCCATTTTGATGGGAAACAACACTTACATGAGTGTTATAGGGAAGGGGTCTATTAGTTTTGGGCACCACTCCTTTCAGGATGTCTTGTGTGTCCCTCACTTGACAAACAACCTTCTTTCCATTTATCAGATCACACATGGGCCTTTGGGAGATCTGTAGGCTCACACCTAATTGGGTTATCATGGAGACTTGGAGAGTAGAGCAGTTATTGCTATTGGGATAGTGGATCACTCATCTCGATTGTATTCCTTCACTGATTTTGCTACTGATGGTGCTTTTGTTCCTACAGTTGTTCCTCACACTTCTAGTGTGCATCATCATTTAGAGGAGAAATTTGGCTTCTTGAACATTGGTGTTCTCACTTCGGATCCTGTTCTTGAGCCTTCCCTTCCATTCCCTCCCCCTCCTGTTGCTATTGTTGTGGCTACCGATGTGGCTTCTTCTGTTTCATGCAGCAGGATCCAGTTGATCATACATCTTTGGAGGTTTCTATTGAGTCTTCATCTACTTTGACTTCTTCATTGGTTGAGGTCACACCTACTTTTGTGGAGACATCTTGGGCTACACCTACTTCACCTTTAGAGATTTATTTCATTCGGCCTCTTCCCTCTCACTTCTTTCAGGAGATGCAGTTTCTTCAGTTCTTTTGGAGTTACTTCATTCTGGGGGGGATCTGTGGTCTCTTTCTTCCTCTCTTATGGGGTTATTGTTGAAATATGTGTCTCAATCTCATAGGGCTGAAACCTTTGAAGAGCCAAGTCGGTGTGACATCCATATTATGCAGGTGACAAGCGACTTTGGAACCTTGTGAAAAGTTCGGAGTTATTTGAGGACCTTGTTTCAATCTTGCCAAATGGACTATCATTTGTGACATGATGATCATGTAATTCTCACTCCATGGGGGAGATCTCTGGTGACAGTTTGGTTCCATGTGTTGTTGGTCGGAGACTTGTAGCCTTCATCATTGGATTAACTCATATGCTTCGATATGAAGTCTTGTTGATATGGAAAGTCTAGACGATAGCTACACTTGGAGTCATTGGGATAACATATGGTGGCTCGGTAAGAACTCTTGGCGACGAGTGTTTGTCTCACCAATGTTGTGGGCTGTCTTCGGTATAACTCTTGTCGAAAGTTGATCTCGGGGTGACTTGAAGATTTCGGTAAGAACTCTCAGCGATAGCGGTAAGTCTCGTTGACAATGCAACATGTGTTTGTTATTAGATGTCTTTGGTATGACTCCTAGCAAAAGGTGGTCTCTGGGTAACATGGAGGCTTCGGTATGAAGTCTTAGCGACGAACAAAGTCTCGCCGACAGTAGAATATTACAGTGTAACTTGAAGGCATCGGTATGATCTCTTAGCGAAGAGCAATAGTCTCACTGAAGGGAAAGCTGATATCTATGTGACCTTTGAACATCGGTATGATGTCTCATCGAATAGCGATTGTCTCGCCAATGAGAATGCCGAGGTCGATGTGACTTGTGAACTCGGTGTAACGTCTTGCCAATGGTCAGGACTCTTGGCGATAATGACAATCAGGTCTTGTGGCATCGGGGAGACACGGTTAGTGTCTCACTGACATGCAAATACATTTTGAACGTCTTTGACCGAGTGATGACTATCCTACGTGGTGAGTCTATGACCAATCAGAGAATCCGAATGGGAACCATTGGAAGTTAGTCTATTGAGGTAGTTATGTGTGGAAGTTCAACAAACCAGTGATGACATGGATATATTCTGGAATTGCAGATGATGTTCAGTTTGATGATTCATTCAACGGATGGATGATTGATGAACTGTAGATGAATTGTTCGATGTGTATCAGTGTGAATTAAATTGAGAGTGCATTGTAACAGGAGTGTTCTATAGCAAGGTTGATCATTGTGAATGTTGTTGTAAATTGACATCAAAGAGAGTGAAGCCTGTACTCTGTATGTAATTTCGTTATTGTATTACAAAGGGTTTTTCTCGTAAAGGTTTCCATGTCGTCATTGTTCATCTGTGTATGATTATTTCTCTGTTTCTATTATTGCTTTCAAGTATATCTTAATTGGACTGGAATTGAAAATTTAAAAGCACCTCTACATTCTTCCCTGAGGTTTTGATGTTAGGAGAGTTTTTTCCGCACCTTAGCTTTCCTTACAGTTCTCTCATGTATCTTTGTGATGGATGGTGTCCTTGGGGGGTCTTATGGAGTCCTCCATCTTTCATCACTTAGTTAGTTTATTGCATTCTATTTTTGGGGAGGAGTTTGTTCCCATATGGTTTTCTCCTTTACCCCGTTTGATTTAGTTTGCATCGCATTTATCATCGATACTGATAAGGCCTTGTTGTTGGGACTCATCTTTGCATAATAATTCTTCTCCTAAGTTGCACTTATGGGGGGGTGTTGGTGTAATTAATTATTTAATTACACTTTAGCGTAAGTTTACTTAGGCATATTTTATTTCCTAGGTTAATTCTTATCCTTATCTTGTTGAGCTATCTTTTTACTCAAGGTAAGATTAGGGTTGCTTTTTCTTACTTTATTGCTTGTTTTCCTTTTTGAAGGCTTTGTATTATTTGTAAAACAATTACTCAATAATCATTATTTTGGTTTTTTCTTGCACAAACTTGCTCTGAGGGTTTACAAAACATCTTTCTTTTTGTTCTGAATATCTATTTCATGTGATAGGTGATTTCTTGTAGGTGATTCTTGGGAACTGTGAAGTTGGTTTCAACTTCTACATAATCCCAACAAATTCTAGGGTATTTTTTCATGGTATGAGTCAGGCTTGTCCTCAAACTAACTTCATTGGTTGAGTCTATAAATTGAATTATTGTAATATTGTTGCTCATTTACCTCTTTTCTCTCTTTTGTTCATTCTCATTAATAATACCTCGATAGTAGGATGAGGCAACATTAGTATCTTGCTTCTCAAAATGTAATGCCTAAATTTATGGATATCTCTCACTAAAGCAACTTTCTACTCAACCTTTGGGTACAGTGCAGATCATAAAGTATGTGATAAATACAATATGCATTTCATCCCTTGTTCTTTGGAGTAAAGCATTCAGGACAAGAATGGTCTAATGCAAAAAGAATAGATGTAGAATTTTTGTGCATAATTTGGACTTACTAGAACTTGAGCATCAAAATTTCTTGTTAATCTCCTCAAAATCACGCCAACTTCTAGTGTGCAATCAATCTTCCATCTTATTCAATCTTAGCATTCAATGGCTCAACAATCTCTGCCAAAACTAATAATAAACATATTAGAAATTTATCTTAACAAAATAAATTTAAGATCTTTCTTACTAGCTGGTGGTTGAATTTTCAAATAGCCTACACTCTTTTTAGGATAAATGGATATGCGAGTTTTGAAATTAATAAAACTTACCCTCTATTACTCCAATGATGATTTTTTCTTGGGGTTGAGAAAAGTACCAAATTCCTTACATCTCTGAAACACCTTGCATAAATTTGATACATGGTCTTCTCTTTTCTTAGAAAACATTGTTAAATCATCCATGTAAATGATGATACACTTACCAACCAAATCCTTAAAAGTAATATCCATGGCATGTTGGAATGTTGCTACAACATTAATCAACCCAAAAGGCATATGTATATAGACAAAATTTCCCCTCTTATTAGAGAATGTCGTCTCCAAGCTGTCTTCATGTGTGGCACCATAACTTGGTTGTATCCATAATAACCATCTAGAGAAGGACATCGTTTGGTCCATTTATGATCTAAAAAGTAACTTCAACTGGTGAGAAATCAATAATTATCTTTTTTTAGGCCGATTGAGATTTATGAGGTCTACATATAAAGAAAATTTCTCTATTCTTCTTTCTAACTAGGACCATGTTGGAAACCCATGTGGAATGTCATACAGGAAAGATTATCCTTGATGATAGCAATTTCTACACTTATTTGTGAATCACTTACTCTAATAACATGTTAATAGGTCACTGTTGTTACCTAAAAGGCTTGAAATACGAATTGAGAGGAATCATGTGTGTAATTATCAAAGTATCATATGTCTTCACATCCTTGTAACTCCATGGTATCACATCTTAATTTATATGGAAGGCCTAAATTATCCCGTATTTTCAACTTCATTACATACTTTACTAATAAAAGACATTTCTTGGAACTCGGGTCATTCCTTGCTCTTGATTTCTCGTTAGAATGTTGTTATGTCACCATTGCTTCATTACATACGATAAATGTCACCATTAGCACTCTTGATTCCTCATTAGAATGTTGTTATGTTTGTCATAGCTAATTTCCATATCGAAGATTCACTCTAACTACACCATACCTCTAGGGATTGTATTGGTTTTCAAATTAATTACTCCTTTGAGGTCCACTTTAGCCTCCTCTAGCTCCAATTCATCTATTATTTAGGCTACAAATACATCTGAACTTGTAATGAAATCCAGTATATGCTTATCATCCTTGAACACCTAAAAATTTATAATATTATCAAGTACTCAAGAATTAGGTGTTAACTGGAGCTATGAACTTATTTAGGGTAGACAAGGACAATGATTGTAAATTACTTGCTTCACGAGCTAATGTGTGTAACATGATTTTATATCTAGGAATCAATTAGATGTTGAAGGTGTTAAAAGTTTCTATCAATTCCCACACATAGTGTCAATAACTTACTAGTCTTTTGTCATGAAATGGATATTGCTTTCATACTTGCTTCACCACCAATTCTGAATCTTTGAAAACCTACAAGACTTCGTATTTCTTTTGAATTGCCATTAGCAATCCATGCACTAAAGCTCATATTCAATAACATTGTTTGTACAATGAAATTACAACATATGAACTGTGAAGAATGTTTTACCATTAAGACTAATTAACTCAAAACCAACCCAATTCTTTGTTTTAATCAAAATCCATCAAATCTTAGCATCCAAATTTTGACCTTACCACCCCTACTTGATTTTTCTTTTTTTGCTCTTTCTGGAACCTATTTGCAAGGTTGTTCTTCTTGCACTGGATTTTGCTCAGTGCTACTCATGGAATCAAGAAGATTCAACTATTCTTTTATGTTGTTGACTATAGTCTAGCATAAAAAACATTCAAACTCTAAATGTGATGCATCATGAACTCTACACCATCATGACAACAATAAGCCATCAAAATTCATTTTATCTCCCAAACTTGTTGGATCACTTACACATTTGGTGATAAATTCTTGGAATCCTTCAAAGATATCACCCTCATCATTTGACTGGATATCCTCATCAACCTCAACACATGCTTCAGTTCTACTTGAACTAGGTTCAGATCCTCATTATCTCGTTAGTCCTCAAGGTGATAGGGGAATACACACCAAGATTAATTTCTAAAAATAACACTTCATTATTCTAATTATATTCAATGATCATGTGCTTCATGCATGGCTTCTTTTATAGTCTTATTTGGTTACCTATACCTCTTTATGGGAGCCACATGTGGGAGAAATCTGTAGACATATATCCATTCAAAGTATTAGTCCGGTCTCTACTCAAGAGCATGCCATAGTTATTTGGAATATCCACTTGTATATCTATCAAATGTTGAATCTGTGGATTGGAAGCTAATTACATATGGATTCTATTCATTTCTCCCACAACATTGACCTTATTCTTATCTACTTTCTATAATTAAACTTAATGATTTGTGTGTAGGTTATTTTTTCAAGCAGAGGGTTCAAGATGGTGAGAGGGGCTATGGTGGTTTTTAAGGGTGTATGCCCAACCTCTCCATTTAACTTATATGTCCACTTAGTTTAGTATAATAACTCTTATATTCATGTACTAAAGAGATAATTAAATACATATACCTTTACCATTAGAACCATTAGCAAAGAGGAGTGTTGTGTCCTCTTTTAACGATCATGTTTTTTTCGTACCTAAGGGTGTTCATACTTTGAAGATAATGTTATGGCTCTAGAGGATGCATCACATTATTATAAAGGGTCTAAGGTAACTACAAAATAAAAACCTTGTTGAGGGGTTAAATTATTATAATATTGAGTTTTGTTTCTATAAGAATTGTGTATATATAGAAAATATAACCATGCTTATTTTTACCCTAGTTCACAAAAATTGTATAGGGTGTTGGACTTAATCCATTCTCTTATATTTTTTCCTGTTAAATTTTATTTTATATATATATATGATGACTATAGTAGACGGAAATATTTATATATTTCCTTATAAGTAAATCTAAGTCTTCAATTATTTCAAAGAGTGTAAGGCTCTTGTAGATAATTACACTAATAGGAAGATTAAGATTTAAAGGACTAACAATAGTAGTGAATTTTGTTTAGCTTGTTTCAATAGATCCTATAAGGATAATTCTATGGGACGACATAAGAAAAATCCATACAGACCTTAATATAATGGATTTATAGAAATAATTTATAAGAAATTGATGGATATGGATATAATATACTCCATGGAACTAGCTTAGAATAAAAAAATTGGCTAAAAGAAATTTCCTATGTTTGTCACTTGGTTAATATGTTTCCTACATTAAATTTTGTTGATAATATATTTTTGGAGGTATAATTGGGTAAAAATCATTCATTGAGAAATCATTAATTATTTGGTTGTGACACATATGCACATGTGGCAAAGGAGAAGTCGCCTAAGTTGGAGAATAGGTTGTAAATTTTATCTTCAAATTGGAAAGATATTGATCTGAAATTTTACAAGCTTCGAGATCCTATAGCTGATTTTTTTGTATATTAGAAGTGTTATCTTTAGAAATATTAAACCTTCTTTCACAATATTAAAACTAGATAAGGATGAAAAGAAATATGTGGTTCAAATTCCCCTAAAAATTGAGAAGGTTTAATTGGAATCACATGAAGGAATTAATGATGAGAACTAAAATAGCTCAAAAATTTTTAAAGAGGAGATAGAAACTCTACCTCAACTCTTCAAGATATCCACTCAACATAGACAACAACCAAACATGTATAATCCTCCCAATTTGAGGTATATTTTCACTTTTATTACTGTATAGGAATGAATTTTCACCCCTCTTACAAATTCCCCTTTTACACCCCTCCATCTTAGAAAATAAAACTCGACTAAGAAATTCCACATCACCTAACTGCTTTGCATCCACTTGGAACTTGTCCTTTGTGTCAATGGGGAAATTTATGTCGAGGACATGCATGAGATTTGTGGACATCTATACAGCATGCTACCTGTCCTTGATAGATTCTTGCCTTTGGAATTTGTAGGGATGTTAAGCTCCCCATTGGGGATGAAGCATAACACCTCTATGTTGACCAACTGACCAAAAAATAACTCTTTCCCTCCCTTTCCATCTTCAAATGGCTTGTTTTCACTTGCACTTCATCTTCTTGGTAATACATCAGATCTTCTACAATCTCTTGGACACTTTCACACACTAGCTTGATCTCTTGAGCATTGCTTAACAATTTTTCACTCCATCAACTTCATCAAGAACATGTTGTGATATCATAGAAGCTATGATTTTGGTGTCTTGTGAGACCTCCTTTGTCACTACTGCGGTCATGTCAACTTTTCCAAGTTTGTAGTCTTGCATTATCCCTTCATTGGCCTTGAGTACCTTTGGGTGGAGGTGGTTCACTATCCTTCTTTTGTTGTGGTTTGATAGAGTAGCATTGTGTTTTTTGTAGTGCTTGATATTCTCCTTTCCAACACTTCCTTTATCGTATTTCTATTTCTCTTTATCTATTTGGTTGTTTGTGGAGGTGGAAACACCAAAGCGGGAGTTTGATTGAGGAAAACCCCTATACAGCCCCAACATTTATCCTCTCTTGGATATGTGTAGGTACATGTACATGTGGAGCTTGCTATAAAAATAGAATCTTAGTGAGTTGATTTTCGCCACCTTCAATTTTTCCACCTTTATCATCTTTATAGTCATTTATTGTATTCTATCATTTATCATTTTGTTTAGTACTTTAGACATCATTAGCCATACTGTCAATAGGTTTTTTGTATTTCGTACTGTAATTTCACACTTTGTAGTTGTATGAATGCCAACACCCCAGAGAGACATCAACACTCTATGCTATCATCCCTCACCTGTGTTGTTGTCCTCAGGAAAAGAGCTATCTAAGGTATGGTTCAAGTTTCATGAACCAACTCATTTAGCCCTGTTCAAGCTCCCAAGTAAGTAGAGTGACAAAAGCACGTAAGAGTGCTCTTAATTCTCTATCCTTGACCTAAAACACTTGCTTAGCTTGAGGTAAGTTAAGGCAGCCCTCCACTCTTGGCTCTCTATGACCTAGAGCCTTGGTGTGGTTGGTCCCCCTATCTTACATTTTGGTGAACTTGATGTGAACAACATCTATCCATTTCTTTGCATTGAAAATTTTTCCTACACACACGGAAGTTGAACTAGACCTTAATGTTGTGAGGGTTTATGAGCATCACAACTTAGTATACAACTACTAGATATGTTATTAGGAGAAGTCTACGACACTAACTAATGGAAAAGATGGTCACCTATGGTTTTACTACTAGTTTTTCTACAGGCTTTTCATATGAGATGGGTTTCATAGATGAGACTGCTCACACACCTACTCCTCCAATGTCCCCTATGGCTTCATCCATGGATGAGGATGATTTTGTGCATATTCCTGCAAAAAAAAAAATAGTACTAGACAAAAGGTTGTTAGACCTCACGAAGCACTAGGAGAAAGCACTGAATATGGCGAGATTTTCTAGACTTGCTAGCAGGGTGAGATACATGTTAGGTAAGGACTAGACAGGCATAGATTTCTTACATGGCCTTACTAATCTAACTGAAGCATACATCCCTTCGTATAACACTAGATCAGATACTACTCGAGGAGAGGTGCTTGATTCTTACAAAAAACAAATAGATGTCTCAATGCCTACCACATCTATATGCATGGCCGAAATGGGCTCCTCGATCAGTGTTTCCTCTTCTTCTCAAAAGCCTAACATTGTCAAGGCAAGTAGGATGCCCCTTGGCTTTAGTTTCACCCCTCCTACCACCTCTAGTGGTGAGGGCCCATGTGGGATAAATGGTGGTGGCTTTGGTAGTGGTGGTGGTGCTACTAGTGGTGGCTTAGGCAGTGCTAGCTCTGGTGGAGGTTATGGTGGTGGCTTTGGCATGGGTCACACTAGTGGTGGCCATGGTGGTGGCTCTAAAGATGGCTCCGGAGGTGGTTCTAGCGGTGGTGGTTTTGGAGGAGGTTCCACTAGACCTTTTTCCTCTTTAGACCCTGTTCTAAATGCTCTTCTCCAGAACATGGGAAAAATGAAAAACTAGTTGGTGATCCTTTCCCAACCTTTTGCCCAACCTATCTTCCAGCCTTTCTTCCAACATAGTCCACTATGAGTGACAAGTTTGAGTACTCCTTTCCCATAGGGAATGGAGATTCCTAAATTTGAAAGTATGGTGGTAAAGGAGATCCACAAATGCATGTGTCAGCTTTCAATTCCATGTGCACATATTTCTTTCATCATAATGCTTTAATGGAAAAACTCTTTCCTTGATCTCTCGAGATACAACACTCGAGTGGTACTATTCATATTTATTTCGACCAACTCATAAATCAGTTTATCATTCCAAAGCCAACATCAATCCAAATAAGGACCTCTTAAGCCTAATTTGATGTAAGCAAGGACGAGAAGATACAACTAACTTTATTTCCCTGGTCACTAAGCACTCTTTTCAGCACATATCCTTGCCACCGCTGCTCAACCTAATGCAAAAAGCTTGTTCATAGGAAACCCACAATGAGCTCCCAAGGCCGAAGTATCCTTATTTCAATAATCGGTGGTTGCATTGGCGCAGGTATCAACAAATGATGGTTCAATTCGGGTCTTCCCGTATTCATTGCGCCAAGTACCCATTGCGCTCCTTTATCGGTGTTGCGCGTTGCCGCAAATGTAGTTTGCCTAAATCCAATGATCATGGTCTTTAGATGTGAAACATGGGAAATTTATGAAGCGAAGGTACCACTCTTCAATTTATAAAAATTATTAAAGTATAAAGATCATAATCCTTTGAAAACCCTCAACCTGCAGAAGGAGCCCTTCATCTGATCGGTAGTACATGTGGAATTTTTAGGTACCACGCAGGAACGGAAGCAATGAGCGCCTGCTAGCATCAGAATTTTACCACGCCGCGAGATACATGATTCTTATCTGCCATTTGTACCACCCTCTGGAAAGTAAATGAAAACCGCGCCAAAGTCAAAGAGTGAAGGCCAAATAGCGCAAGCACCATACTCCACCTCTTTTCTCCATCCCATTCTCAAGTGAACTGATCATCCTCTCACGTTTCCTCCCAAAGAATACGGCTTTGAATACCCCTCTCCTATATCCCCGAATGGTTCAACAAATGACTTTCACCCATAGTACTTTCCTTTGAATAATAATCCCTCTCCCTTATACATTCCTGCTCACCTCAATGGAAACATTGTGACAAGAGTCCTAGTTGACCCCACGAGCTAGGTGAATGTTATTACAGAGGAGAAATTATGGCTAAATTCATTAT
>VDFB02345836.1:0-20472 GCA_007258455.2 Sequoia sempervirens | reverse complement strand
TTTGCACCTATGTCGACTATGCGCCCATCCGTATTTACATGTGTTTATATCTCATTGTCTCCATGTGCTTCTATTTTTCTATTTTCTTCATTTTTTCCATAGTATATGCATAAGAACTTCCTCTTTGCCTTCTATTCTTGCATTTCGAGGAAGCTCAAGGATCTTACTACCTTGTTCAATATGAGGGAGAGTGAGAAATGCAACGTTGGTCTTTCTTTTATGTTTATATTGATGGACTCATCCCTATGATGATTTTTAAAAGCATAACCAATACCAAACTAGACATTCTTCAACCCCTTGTTGCAAGAAATAATCACTTCATACCCTATTGATTCACAAAATTCAGTTATTTGCTTGTCTTCAATATGAGGGAGAGTGAGAAATGCAACATGGGTCTTTCTTCTATGTTTATATTGATGGACTCATCCCTATCATGATTTTTAAAAGCATAACCAATACCAAACTAGACATTCTTCGACCCCTTGTTGCAAGAAATAATCACTTCATACCCTATTGATTCTCAAATCAAATACATTTCAAAATCCATTTATTTGCTTGTCTTCAATCATATGAACATGTTGCATTCCTTTTTTCACAAAATCCAACTCCCTCATTGGAATTTTCATTTCTTGAATTTAATCGTAAGCATATAACTTGCAAACAATAAATTCATACCATCTACATTCCCATTCATTCTCATATCCACCATCTCATATCCTTGTCTCCCATCTCAAATACTTTTCATAACTTATTCATACACCCTATTTGCATCTCCCCCTTCTCTCAATTTGCTCCCTTTCTTCCACTTCCATAACTCATCCTTCTTGTTTACACTCACATTTCTTTATCTATCTACACTTCAAATATACCCTCATCCATCACAACAAAATTCACACTATACGAAACAATGAAAAAGATGAAGAAAATATCAAGGTTATGCAAATAAACACTGAGGGCTTTACAAATAACACTCATGACATACAACTGCATTCAAGAGTTGTTTTCATAATGTCTTTTCTAAACCTTGTTTATTATAGCTCCTTAAAAGCGCATATAACAGTTTCTTCAAGCCTATTATGTGTTATCAGATTTACCAAATATCTACATGTTTCCATGTATTCATATGCATTATTAGGCATCTATTAGGCATCCCTTCTATAGTTGCTCTAAAAACAATATTGTATATGTTTCAAATACAAATTGTTCCTAGAATTTATTGCTCTCTGCACACATGCATCTAAAAAATGTCCTTTCTGTGCGGAATTACATGGACAAAACTATACATCCATCCATGCATAAATGCTACTTGAGCATCGCTATGCTTTCAAAAATTTGTATTACTACTTGATTTTAGTGTTTTCCATTCAAATTTCTTGTTCACGTCATGTATGCCTTTCACTCTTCTTTGCATTATCTGCACATGCATACACCTATACATGCATCCATGTATACATAGATGCCTCAAGCATTGTTACAAATGTTTAAGATTTTTGGCATTTAATACTTCAAACAAAATAATAATACACTTTTGGCTTCTTCGATAAGATCATAAAGGAAACTTGTTACTGCAAATGTGAACATGCACCCATGTACAATATCCTAGTAACTCATTGCCATCATATGTTCATGCATATTGTCCATACAAGCATGTATGCATATATGCCTTCATCCATATTTGCATATGCATATGAATACATCCTTCCATGTAACATATGCATTTGCACTTATATCCAAATATGCATACATCCATGTATACATGTTTTCATATCTCCATCTCTCCATGTAGTTCTGTTTTCTATGTATACATGTCTCTGTTGATGCATCCATGCATATATATCCCTATTTATTTTTTCCATAGTATATGCATAAGAACTTCCACTTTGTCTTCTACTGTCGCATTTTGAGGAAGCTCAAGGACCTCAGTACCTTCTTCAGTATGAGGGACAGTGAGAAATGCAACATGGATCTTTTTCCTTTCATCCATACATTTATGTATTTCTTCGATATATGCATTGCTAGTAAATAGTTAATTTTCCCTACTTTCTTTCATTTAATACTATAAATGCAAATTGCCTCTCATTGTTAAAATACAGTTGTATTGAAGACTTATTTTCAAAAT
Organism: Sequoia sempervirens; assembly: GCA_007258455.2. NCBI lineage: Eukaryota > Viridiplantae > Streptophyta > Pinopsida > Cupressales > Cupressaceae > Sequoia > Sequoia sempervirens. The sequence goes on along the minus strand of VDFB02345836.1, from coordinate 18,353 downwards.
GTCTTTTCTAAATCCTATTTGTTACAAATTCCTAAAAGCACATATGACCATTCCTCCAAGGCTATAATGTATATTCAGATTTCTCAATCTTTACATGTATCCTCCCACCCAAATGCATTATTAGATATACTTTCTACACTTGTTCCACAAACACTAATATTTTGTTGCTTTGTTTCAGGTAATAATGTTTTCCTAGTTCTAGTTTAAACTGCATATTGTTGCTGACATTTCTAACTTTATGGACGCAGGCATATATAGATACTTCTTAACATACCAAGTTAAATGGACACATCTACACATCTGTACATGCATATGACTTTACATGGGTCCATATTTTAATGCTTTCCTGTTATATATGCATTGATACTAACTAATTTATTTCTCTTCTTTTCTTTTATTTAATACTACATATGCGATTCCAGTCTCCTCACACTTTCAGGCTTACTCAGGTGCCAGTGATGCTTGTCACTCTTCTGTGCATTCCATCCACATTGGTAAATGTTTACATGTATCCATGTATACTTAAATGCTTCAAGCATTTTTACAAACACTATAACATTATTCTACTGTAGATTGTTATAATAATTTAATGTTTACATACAATGCACTACAAACAATGTAGATTATTATATTAATTTACTTTATAATAAAATCAATACCTTTGCACAATATCATCTAAGAATTTAGCATAATATTTTTCCCACTTATTACAATTTCATAAGTTAAACTATTACATTTTATTTCATTTCACATATACCCAAATTTAATCTTAGGTAGTAAGGTTCTTTATTATTTTTTGGCAAATTACTTATCATTTATTATATAAACACAAATTTTTATTCATACTACATAAACAATATTCAAATCCTATTTATAATAAAATCAATAGCTTTTTACTCATTCATCTAACAATTTATTGTAATATAGTTACATTGTTCTATACACGAAAATATCTTATAGTATTACATAGACAGGATTTAAATCTTATTTATTATAAAATCAATAGCTTTGTATAATACTAATCTTTTTACTACATTGCAAAAAATATTCATTAATCTTACAAAAAGTTTATATTCAAATGAGCTATTCCTATCAATCTTCCACCTAGCACTATTGTTTCTATTCCCATTTGCATATTGTGATATGATAAACTAAAAAAGCTCAATTGTATTAATTAACATAGTACATGCTCTGCAACAGTTCACTAAACATTATTTTGTTTACAAATGGACATACAAGCAAAAAAAAAAAAAAAAATTGGTTAACTTTGTTTCACCATGCATATAAAAATGCATGTAAAAAATGCATTTTCTTCTTTTACATGCACACATGTTTTATGTAAATAGTTACATATGATATTTGATGCTTTAGAAATATCTCTACATTACAACTTAGTTTCGTATAACATGACTAATTAAATTTTCGACACTTTATTTTTCTACTTTTCTTACATTTAATACTGTAAATGCAAACTGAGTCTCCTTCTGCTTTAAGGCTCTTAACATGCCAGCTATGCTTTTCACTCCTGCATGCATTATGTGCACATGGATGCATGTATGCATTTATGTCTTTTGCATTCTTACAAATCTTTTCCATTGTTTTCATTCATTAATTAATAGAAATTAATAATGCATTTTTGCTTCCTAATTAAAATCATAAAGAATCTACCTTCTCACAAATGTATACATATACACACAAAAAAACAATACTTCATTGCTAAAAAAACTCCATGTATACATGGTACCCATTAAAAAAAAAATTCCCTTGCATCCATCCACACGTGCTCTTTGTTCACATGCCCTATGGCCCACGTTTCCCATGAATCCTACAAAATTCTGTGCGTTCGTGCGCTTCTACAAATAACTTTTAACTTTTCTAGCTACTTTAGTACATTTATATTCCCATTTGCTATCTCCAAACTTTTCCTCCCTCTAAGCTACATGGCTTTTACCTCTTGGCAGGAACTCAACGCTTGCGTACTTGTTATGTGGCGATATACGCTCACAATTGAGATTGATGGTTAAGACGATCATCTTAAGCTTTTATAAGAAAACGTTTCTTTATTTAATTTATATATGTAAAAGGAAAATAAAATTCTGTTATCCTCGTTAATCTCTAATTATGTAAATATAAAGAGTTAAATTATTAATTTAATAATTTAAATTAATTAATGATCATTGAGATTGATAACTTAATCATTATAATAATTATTTTAATAAAGTAAATGTAACAGAGGATGGTAGTTTGTTTTATGGTTGAAGAATAGTTATCTTTTTAGAAAATTTTAGAACATTTTTGTGTTGTTGCTATAAAATTATAATCTTGCCAAATGAACACTTCAAATTCTATACTTTATCTTTGCTTTGTTTACGGTCAACTTTGATAGTTTGCACCAAATTTGTGATAATGGACTTGTCATTTGCTTGAGGATTTCACCTTGTGGAGCTCATAGTTTTTCTCTATAATTCATCAAAATTATCCTTGTTTGGTTTTCTCTATTTTAACATATGATGGACTAGTAGTATTTAAAAATATTTTGAAAGAGATTTACTATGTTGTGAAGAGACAATTTCTACTAGGTTAAACCCTATCAATGTGTACAATAAATTGAAGACAATTTTCAAGGACACTACAATGATGTATGTAGATTTCTTACCCAATTTTAATTCATGAAGTTGAAATGCAATGCTATTGATTGTTGATTTCATACATTCTAGAATGTGAGAGGACTCTTGCAATCAGAGAGATGTGGAATGAATCTTTCTAAATGTTAATACACATCACCAAATCTCATAAAAAAGTAACTTAGTTAGCTTGAGGCTAGAAAATAAAGGGGACAATCAACCAAATTTGAATTTTGAAGGAAAGAATAGGTTCAATTGCAAAATCGTAGGGTTGAATCAACCACTTTAGAGATGAAAAAGTGTGTTGAAATGTGTGAATTTAACAACTATATTAGTTTAGGTACATGGAAAGTGTGATGAATGTATGGGTACATAAAAGTATTCGAGTATGTACATGTACTTGGATAAATTAGGCAATAAGTGCATAGGAATATTTGTGTATAGGGATGGGTAAAGTGTAGGAGAATGAGCCCAAATTCACTTTAGATTGTGCCATTTGTCAATATATACACATATCAAGACACATCTTTAAAATGCGTACAAAAAAGGGAAATGACAAGGATACACAAATCTCATCATTATATTTTTCACCACTTTGAGGTGCATTGGAATTCCAAAATGATCATGCATCCTCATAGATGTACCATTCACATACATGCACGCAATGTAAATTCCTATATATTAAAGAATACATAAAGGGTCCATGCAAATAATGGACCCTTATGTAGGGGTTCAATATCAACCATTTATTTTTTGTATTAATTGAAGGCATATTCTTGGGTCATATCATTAGGTTTTGAGTTTTATTATTTTGGTGCAAAAATGAGACATAACTAAAAGTTCATGATTGTTGACAAATTTGTTAGGCTGCTCATGAAATCGTTTGGTAGGTAGGAAAAGTGAGTGTATTGTTGTAAAAATACATAATATTTTGTAAAAATACTCAAAAGGATATAGAATTACACATTTTGTAGAAGAGTGCACGAGGCTTATATTTTTAAGAGCTTTGATACCATATCAAAGTCACCCAATTGACTCAAGCAACCAAGATCACCTACAAACCTAGAAATAACCTTTTACAAGAAAATAGAAAGAAATGAATTGTTAGATTAGACAATGAAATATGATACCATAAGGTTACACAATGTGCATGATGAACTCTGCTTATATAGGAAAAGTGAAATATATGACAACATAGAATTATGATAAGTGTCACAATCATATGAAATGAGACACAAAAAGTAAATAATCATAGAAGTTGCCTAAGTAAACTTAAAATACTATAAATAGGATCTATGAGATAAATAAATTCTAGGTAACATACCCTTTTCACACTAACACTGATCACTTAAGTACATCTTAGAGAGAATGAGAAAACATGCAAATATGTAATGATGTAAACATTGAATGATTCTAAAATCCATCCTTAAGGATAAATACAATTCTAGAGGAGAATATACATGACTTATTTTTTTGTGGAATCCAAGATCACATTCATCACAAGGTACACATGTTTAGTCCTAACTCTATATCTAAGTATTTATTCTTAGCACACAAGGCAAAGTAGAATTCTATAACTCCAAGAAGGTAATGGGTTAATGAAATAAGGGAGAAAGGATTGTTAGCACAATCATCTCCTTAGCCTAATAGATTGACATAATAGATTAAAGAGAATAAAGAAAAAGGGATATGTTTCAATTGAAATAAAAAATAGAGTCGAGGACTTAAATGTAGTGAAAATAAATAATTATATATTGATGTTCCATGTGAGGAAGAAAAGGAGGAACCAATTTTAGCAACTAATAAGGATTCAAATGAAGAATCACAATATCCAAGAACCAATCATTTATTTTCCTACACTCTTTGGCCTTAGCACTCCACAAACTTTCTAGGTAGTGGGTTTCTTAAAGGAAAGAGTAACAATCTTGATAGACTTGGGAACCACTCATAACTTCATCAATATAAGGTTAGCTACCTTTTAAATTATTTTATATATCCATCTCTATAATTTGAATTCTTGATTACAGATGGGGACACTATTAGTTGTTCTATAAAATGTCATATCATTAAATTATTTGTGGGATATTATAATCTTGATTTTCTAATATTTGCTATCTCTAAGGGTGTAATTGATATCATTTTGGGAGTTTAGTGGCTTAATAATTTGATAATGGTTGATATAAACTTCTAGGAATTATTCATGTTATTTTAATTAAAGGGAAGGAAAATAGAACTAAGAGGTTTTCATTAAAAATCTTCATATATGGTAAGCTCTAACCAAATTTAAAAGTTTCTTAAGAAGGGAGAAGATGGGTTTGTAGCCCAATTTTTTTATCAAAATAATATCAATCAAAGGGCTCTACACCATTCGATCTACAAAAAATATAGATAAGCATTTAGTATTTGTTGAGGGAGATACCAAAAATATTGTCTCCTAAAAGAGATCATGATCATAGCATTCAACAAGTACCTAGGAGCCAACTAGCCAACAACATGCCCTATAGGTATCCATATGTACAAAAAAAGGGGATTGAGAAGATAGTTAAAGAAATGTTGGAGGTAGGGATTATATAGCATAGTTAGAGTGCTTACTCCTCTCCTATGGTAATAGTGCACAAGAAGGATTAAATTTGGAGGACATGTCTTGATTATAGAGAGCTCAATAGATACACCATAAAAGATAAGTCTCCCATTATGGAAATTGATGATTTTTTAGATGAGATTAAAGGTGTTATTTTACAAAAATCGATCTCTATTTTGGTTATTAGGGTACTTGTGCGCAAAGATGGGGGTAAAAATGGGTCTTAAGTGGCCACCTTTTTTTCTAAAATTAGGAAATACTGACCTTGGAGGAGAAATTGAGGATAGTTACAATAACAATTTTAAGATGCAATAAAAATAAGAGTCATAGTGCTCTGAATCTACTTTATAAACTAGTATTTTTTTTAAATGGTAGAGATTAAGGGATTCAAAAAGGGGGGCCACACAAATTGGTCCTATTTTTTTCAAAAAAATATAACATAGCATCTACTGTGGCCCCCCTTAAATGTTAAACTTTTTTTAGTATTTTTAAAATCGCTTTAGTGAGAAATTAGCTAACAACATGTAGTTCATCCTTGATTTTTTTGATAATTTTTTAATGAATATAAATGATTTCTTACTAATTTTCAAATTGGACAAATCCTAAAAAATAGAAAATTGATAGTGATCCCCCCTAAATTTTTTGAAAGCTAAAAAAAATTCATTTTTTTAATATGTGTAGAATGGAGTGTAGTTTCTAAAAATGTATTTTATTTAAAATTTCAATGAACAGTTAAAAGATAAAGTAAAACATACCAAACATTGGCTTTTGACAAAAAATGGATACAACAATAAAAGAGATTAATGATGAAAGCCTTAACATAGTCAAAATCTGAAAAAAATTGCATGGTTAGATAGATAAGAGAGATCTTAACATTAACCAAGTTTTTTTTACACAACCTTGAAACACGTTCAAAGCTAATGAAGAGCATGAATGAGATTATGTGATTTGTTTTAGAATATGCAAAAACATGTTTTTGGGCATTGGAAAGGCAGTCAAAGCCTTTGGGTTGGAAATCCAAAGAAAATCCAAGCCAAAGGCTTGGGAATTCTCAAAGTAGGCCAAAACACGAATGCATTATAATGTGCTTGTGTTATTTGAGTGCATTGACAAAACATGAGCACATTATAATGCACTCACATTATGGTCTATATTGAAAAAATTTCCTTGTTTTTTCTTCTCTTTCTTGTCCTTATGTTTCAAGGAAAATATATTTGACATTTACTTTCTTACACTTTAATTTATATTTCATGTATATAGTTTCAAGATGTTTGAGAGTGGTTTCAGATCTCTAGGAGTTATAACGCAAATTAAAGTTTTTAAAAGATCTTATAATTTTTTGGACAGTCAAATTTCAATAATTAGGAGGGAAAATTTTAGTAATCAACAAGTTGTATCATCTCTCTCTATCTCTCACCTCTATCTCATCCCTAACTCTCCTTCCCTCCCTCCCCTCTCTACTTCTCTCTATCTCTCTTCTATCTCTACCTCCCATTCCCTCTCTATTGATCTTTATCTCCCCTCTCCCTCTCTTTACCTACCTCTCCCTCCATCACTCTCTATGTCTCATCTATGTCTCCCTCCCCATCTCTTTCCCTCTCTACTCTCTATCTCTCCTCTCCCTCCCTCTACCTACCTCTCTCAATATCTATGTCCTTCTCTTCCCCCTCTTTCTCTCTCACTCTCTCCTCTCTATCTCACCAGTCTCTCTTCCTCTCCCTCTCACTCTCTACTCTCTATCTCACCACTCTCTCTCTCTCTCTCACACACATAAACACACCTCTATCTCCCTCCCTAACTCTCCCTCCCTCCCTCCTTCACTCTCTACTTATCTCTATCTCTCTTCTCCCTCCCTCTCTCTACCTCACCCTCCCTCCCCTTATTTTTGGCTCTCTTCCTAGTCTCGCCCCCTCCTCTCTCTCTCAAACACACCTCTATCTCCCTCCTTACCTATTCTTCCCTATCTCTCCCTACATCCCTCCCCTCTCTATGTATCTCTATCTCTCCTCTCTCTTTCCTTCCAACCCACAACAATAGCAGGGAGATAAAATGACCACCCCACATCAACCTTAGGAGAAAAATAATCATTAAGAACAACCATCATAAGGCCCAAAACACCCACAACTTCCTCAATTTTCTAGAGGCATTGCTAAGGGTCAACACTAGAGGACAAAGGCAACAAATCCACCCCCACACTTTGGAATGGCTCTCCCAAAGGATAAAAAAAGAAGCCACTCACCATTTCAACATGAAACAAAAATTAGTAAACCCATGAATGCAAGCACCAAAGAGTCCTCCAAAGCAAACACATCCACATCTGAAAACAAGAAACCCATGACCGCATGCACCAAAGAATCCTTCAACTTAAATGCATCCACATTTTATTCTTTGTCTCCCTCATTTCCATCTTTGGAGGATTTCAAAAATCCTCCCTCACTCCTCTTTCAGCACACTCCCACTTGCTCCATTAGCAATACCCAGATGTATGGTATTGATACTAAAGTTGTTAATATTTATGTAATTTCAAAATTTATAATTGTTAAGAAGAATATACAAGAAAAACTTATGTTTTCAAATTGACATATATATCTCTCTCAAAAAATTTAAAATTTTTATTATGAAATATTTTTCTACAAAAAAAAAATGTTCATCTTATTAGATATTTTATTTTATTATATGAAATAAAATCCATAAATAATTATTTTTATTTTAAAAAAATCTCAAGTCAAGATCTACAAAGTTAGGCTCATCCTAACATTAGACCTTTCTAAATTTCACCTCAATGCATAAAATTGTGATGTCCTACTAGCTTCTACAATCAAATTTTAAACTCCAAATGATGTACTCAGATAAACCTTGCACCTTTCACTGAACAATTTACTTAAATAGTAACATCTTGCATACATAAGATATTATTTAAGTATATTTTAGAAATTTACAAGTTTATTTAATCAACTAAACTTTGAATTAATCAATAGGTTGTCCAAGTACATAAGAAGTAAATATTGTTACACTTTACACTTGAAACACACATTGTAGATAAAAGGAAACAACTAGGCTTAGGTTAAGAGGTAGCAAGTAGAAGTTCTTATTTAGTATCTATGATATAATAATTATTTAGAAGCTCTTTTGATGCTTGGTTCCATTATGTGTTGTATTTATCTCTCTAAAATATAAATTTCTAAATCATTATTTAGTTCCTTAAAAAAATTATTTTCTTATTTCCTTTCTATGTTTTATTTGAAGAAATATTTTTTTGTTTTTAAAGAATATTTTTGGAGTTGTCAAACTATTTATTCTTTTTGTTCCAACATAATATCATAACAATAAGTCATGCATTCCTAATTTAAGTAATGTAGAAATTTCTTGGTTAGAAAACAAAAATCTTATAACTAAACCAAATTTAAACCATTACACTAATGGCTTGGAAGAAATACTTAAATATAGGTTTTGAGACACATAAATTTATATTTTTCATGTGCGGTTGAATATCATAATAATTACATTGTAGGGAATTTAGCATGGGAGGGAGATACAATTAAAAGATGGAAACTAAGTTGTGTCATGTGGCCTAGTCTAAGGAATTGATCATGTCATGCAACATAGTTCAATATGAATAAATTCTCATAATCAAGTGTAGAATATTATTTGTTAACATATTTTTCACCACTGCTCAATTCTATTTAAAATGACTAATATTCTTAGTTTGTGGTGGAAAATGAACCAACAATTAGACAATTTGTTATTATTTTTAACAACTTTCATGAATTTTAGATGTACAACTCCCTGTTATGATAAAATTTAAATTTTTGGAGTTTGATTTTAACCAAAAAGAAAGAAATATTAAGATTAAATTATAAATAAAGTTCTAAAATATATTACATTTTGTAAGCCTCGTCATTTAAAATGAAATAAGCATAAAGATCATTTCCTCCTCAACTACAAAATATAACATGCAACTAAGAATAAATTTGCATATGATGTCAAGTGAATAGACCAAAATATAATCTTCCAATTAACTATACAACACATATACTTTAGGAATAATCTTAATATAAATTAATATGAAAAAATAAACACTCAAAATAGTTATGGCACCAACATCAAAAGGAATAATAATATTAGAAACCTATTTCCAACACTTGGACTCATAAAAAAAATTATTTATTTTAAATATCCAAATTTGCAAAGCACATAGAATCACAAATTGTACTAAAAATATATTAAAAAATTTAACCACTTTTCACTAAAATTAAAAAGATATGATAAACTAAATCCTTTATTTTACAATTGGCTACATAATTATACCATTTTTATAATAAATTCTTTTAAATAACAACTAAACAAAAGAGTTAAAGTTTCCTTAACATTTCAAAAAATTAAAATACTTTATAATATTACAATTATTCTAAAATAAAGTCTATATAAATAAATTATATATTAGCTTGTATGGGGATGATGTCCCCATCTATTTTTGGCCTTTACTAGAAAGAAGCCTAGAATTAGAGGTTTGTTTTTTTCAGCTAAGATTTGGTTTTCTAGGTTAGGAATGCTTTGAAAACTAGAGTGATCTCATTGTGTCTTGGAATAATCAAATTATTAGTTTTGAGCTTATAGACAGCCCTATTGTTCCAAATATTCTCTAATCTACTATGAAATGCAAGGAGCTATGTCACACAATGGATGAGACTAACTTATCAATATTTCTCATATTATTCATTGATTTAAAAAAATACTTATTTGTTAAAGAAATTTTCAATCATTACCTTGAAATTTTCTTTGATATACTAAGTTTTAATGACCTGAAAATCATCCTTTGTTTGAATATCTTAATTAATAGATAGTAAGTCAGTTTGTGTGTCTATCTTTACCTGATCACATTCTTTCAATAGTGTACTCTAAGTTCATGTATTAATTGTTTGATGGCTATAATTTTCCATTCAATATTATGTATCCATAGGAGACACTTGTTCTCATTGACACTTAGGAATATTTTCTCTACAACCAATATATCATTGCTAATTTCAATATTTTCTTCCAAGTTTTTGTCAACATTGGTCCATATGATATCTTCTTGTTTGGATGTATTGACCTAATTTTGAACCCCTTTCCTTCTAATTCCAATCTCGTCATATTTCCTCTTTTCACTTCAACAAAACTTAACCCTTTAGTAATTATTTCTTTAACCTAGTCTTTGGTCACCCTACCTTAAGAACTATACGTGCATATTTTCTCAATCATCACTTTACCATTCATTAAACTGGGATAAAAAAAGGAATAAATTTTATCCAATAGTTGGGTTGTAGTCTCAAATATTGATTTTATGCAAGAAATTAAATCTCTCACCTATTTCTTGAGCTCATATTTAGAGAAATTATCTTTTATTATTATTTCCACAAACATGGTAGTTGACACTTTAAAACTATGGATGTCTCCATCATATAAAGAAGGACAAAGATTAATCTATGTGATGTTAAAATAATTTTTAGTCACCTCCTTTATATCTTTCCTCATAGAGTGATGGGAAACTTCTACATGCATATTACTAGAGTTGTAATATTTTATTAACCTAGAAGTAGTTTTAGTATTTTAAAGGTGAGCTAACCTTTGGAGAAAATTGGAAACAATATCAAACTAGGGAATATCTAATCATGTTACTTTTCTCTTATTTTAACCAAGAAGATGGTGGAAGAAATGGATTGCTATAAGAAGTGATGGTGATATTTGGGGATAATTACAATGGCCTCATGGGTTGAGGTTTGGTGAATCGAGGCCCCATCTTATTGAAGGATGAGATGTTATGTAACACACCACTATGCAAGCCCCAAGAACCACAAAAAGCACAATTTTTTTTTTTAAAAGAACATCAATAAATCAATATAACCAATATTAAATAATCATGTATATGAACATAAACTTCATTACAATACAAATAACATAACCGACTATGTTCTTTGGGGCACACGAGATCACATCAAAATAAACATTACAAAACATCAACTCATAAGTTATCATTCTAAGTACAAAGGAACTATTAATGACAAGATTAGATATATATACATAGATTCCATCATAAGGTAAAACCATGAGGAATAACATAATCAAATAAGGATACAAGATTGAAATTTACATTACAACTTCTTTTAAATACACAACATATCCATACATAATTTACATCATGATTCCCAAACATGTGGGATGAATACAATATACAAGATTTCAAAATACATGGAGATCAACTAGTACAATTCTTCAAAAGGATGAGACTGAGCCAACGAACGCTGATGGGGAACCCAATGGTGTGCGGAGCACGTTCCACTCGACCACCCCCATGCTAAGAGGTGACAGAGAAGTAACTCCGACCAAGAATGTCAACTGACAAGAACCGACGTACAAGTATACAAGAAATACCAACATAAAGCCATAACACAATACTCCAATTTACAACGAAACAAAACAATAACATCATAACACAGTACCATAAAAACACAAGATCATAAATATCAATAAGATCATGCGAGTCTACAAAGTACACCAAAGATGTATTAAGGCATTAATCATAAACCAAGATAAATCCCTATATCAACAATCTAAACCAACTCCCATAACCTGTTTCCAGAGGAACACAATAAAGTAAAACACATGGGCAACTAGGGGAGAGTGTCATCACATAGTCCTACATGGGCTATCCTGTGCTCTTCCTCCCAACTGGAGGCGCCGGTCCCATCTATGGCTATCCTATGCCCTTCCTCCCAATTGGAGGCGCCAGTCCATAGGGTGACTCATGTGGAGCCGTAGACCTCTCATGAAGACGAGGTCACGACCTTGCCAACCACGACCTTCATAGCCTTCCATTAGTCTGCGGAAGCACTAATGAAGACGAGGCATCCATTTTTTTAATCTTATAATGATATTACTACCCAACCCTCCTAAGTTAATTATTAGGTTTTCACTTGTTTACTAACTCACTCGTGGGTTATCTTGTGCCCTTCCCCTTAAGCGGGGCACCGGCCCCCACGAGGAGCCACTCTCCCTAGAGACCCACCAAAACCATCAAGAACCCGGGGTGGTACCATCACAATCATGCACATTGAAATACAACAATAATAACACGCGAGGCAAAACCCATCTCGCCAATAAATTTCATAACCAAAAAAAAAAAAAAACCTCACAACACAGTACACCCCTATCATAACAGAAGCTCATGATAGAAAGATATAAAATCAGCAAGATCACAATCCTCTGGAAGACTAAAGTGCTAACACAAAAAGGGTTCCCACATCAAAGAACTAACAATGTCCCAAACCCACAAGTCTACAAGACTACAACTTCACAAAATAAGAATAAAAAGATAACTGATTCAATTCTATATTAAATTCCATTTCCACCATGTACACATTAAAATAAGAATTAAACAATCAATGCTGATATATATTCACAAATTTCCTTTTTACTATATTATCCTATCAAAGTTTATAATTTAACAAATTAATAGAAATTCCTTTCTATTTTCATGTTTTCACTATAATACAATCTTGTTTTATTCATATCAGAAACAAAAAGAATTTTGTTTACAAATAGAAGTAATTAAATTAACTTAACAGTGCAATTATGAATTACAGAACATCATTAAACGAATTAATAAATAATTTTATATATATATCTATATATATATATATATATATTTAAATACATATCAATCATTATCATTTAAAGAAAAGAATTTTCATTTTAAATTAGACGCATATTTGAAACCCCATTCAAAATAAAAATACAAAAAAAAGTAAAGACCATCCGGTCGCAGACAGTCCACGGACTGTCACAGCAGTCCGACGGACTGCCGTGGTAGTCCGTAGGCTGCCGCACCAACACCACGGCCGGCTGGGTGGTGGGTACGGCCGAGGCTGAACCATCACCCAGTCAGCATTTTTAAATAATTTCAAAAACAAATTTAATACGGCGAAATTTGAACCTTAATTAACTTTTTTTTTATACTATATTTACATTTATATATATATGTGTATACATATACATATATATATATATATATATACATATATATATTGTATTTAAAAATATTTCGAATACAGAGAAATAGAACTCAATTGTACAAGTTACTGTTTCAACATAAATATTTATACACAGAATAAATTTGTAAAATTTATCTACAAATGAGGATTTACACAACCCCGAATTCCCAGACAGGACATTATTCTTTTATTGATTTATTATTATTTTTAACACAAAACTACAGTAACACTGTTCAATTCCAGAATCCCAACAAAATTTCACTTTAAATCAATAACAATCCCAAACCCCAGTAACATTTTTTTGATTGAAAAACAATCCAAAACATTTCTAAGGATTCGAGAATTTTCTACATGCATTAAATTTCAAATCCAGGAGAAAATTTAATTCACAACAAAGAATTCTTATTTCATTTGATGCTATAGAAAGAAGATAATTTAAAAGAAGAAAGAGAACCTGGTGTCCTGTGCCTGGAGAAAACTGTAGAAGCTTTATCCTTCTTGTAGATCAAATCCTCCGCTAACGATTGTTTCCAGCAATAGCTCCAAGATCCTCCCTCAAACTTAAATCTTATTCTTCAATGAATTCTCCGGAATAATGGAAAAAGAATGCAATACTATGACAGAAAAAGTGAATGCCAAATTTCTCCAAAAATCTGCTAGAAAGAGAATGCAACCCCTACCCAGAAAAATCCCCTAAATAAAATCACACACAAAAAGTCTCTTCCATTTCCTCTTCCTGTGAATACCAACAGTCACTTCTCCAAAAATAAAATTTAAATACATTCAAATCCACAAAATTGAGCTTTTTATTTGTTTATTTATTTGTCATCTCCACAAATACTTAAATTAAATAAATACATGCACATTAAAATAATTACAATCAACCATTTGCAAAATTTTCTTCAAAACACATTTAATATTTTCGCAAACTACTACAACATTTATCTATTTATTTATTAATTACTTTATGCTTTATTTTATTAATTGTTTAATTATTTAAATCACAATATAAAATCATACACCACATTAGATAAGTCATGAAATCACAATAACATACAAAGACTAACGTAACAACAAAGTGGCTATGACCAAGACGCACAAAACCAAAAAGGTGCAAGACAGTTGACACTTTGGAACGGAGTTACTTCCATGTCACCTTTGTTCAACTTCCTGCCGTTGGGTTGGTACAATGCTCGCCCAGACCTATCGAAATAGGTGGAATCGAGTCTTATTCCTGCAAAGCCTACATCCAACAAGGTGATACACAACATATATACATATAATCAATTACAAAGCATCGTGAGAAGGATTTGCAGTGTAGCAGGGCGCTCGCGAACGAGTGATGCTACCTGTCCCCTCACCAATCATATCATCATCTATTGCATTATAAAATTACATCAAATCGCATCAACATCATCAATTACTATTCTCTAGTCTACTACATTCCAAATAATTCCATCAAAACAATCATAATAAAATATCATCATAATATCCATGGCATCATAAGAGTATTATAAACAGTAACAATCTAAGCTACCACAACATAATATCAATAGTATCATCAAAACCCACAATGTACCATGCAAAACCACAGAGAATGTCAAGAATAGCAATACAGGAGGGGTATTACAATTTTAGATGAAGAAGGAGGCATAATATTAGGTTGAATGGGATTATTTTGGAGTGAATGTGGTGGTATGGAAGTTGAAAAAGAATGAGATGGAGAGGATGAATATGTACTCACCAAATAATGGGATGAAGTGACATCAATGTCTTCTTCCTTAATTTCTTCCTCTTGGATGACCTCTAAATTAATTATTTTCTTCTCCTTCTTTGATTTTCCTTTAGGTTCATCTTTGCATGATTTCTTAGGGATTTTATTCTCAAGATGATCTTTATCTATGTATAATGTCACTAATTATGTTGCCCCAATTAATAAATATCTTCCTATTGACAATGATAACAATAAACAAATACATCCATTCCTAGAAATTATGAGCATGCTAGTTACGTATCAATCAATGTAGAAGTATGATGACATTTAAAATATTGTTAGTGAATATGACCTATGTAGATTATTTTTTGACCTTTCACTTTCCCTTCTTAGGGACTACTAACCAATGTATTGTAGTAGTATTGTGACACACACTCTTCTTGAATATAATTCCACCATCCATTTCTCTTACTTCTTCAGTCTTGAGAATATAATTCTTCTTGCACTCCAAAACCAAATTTACGCACTACACAACCATGGGAAATCCTATTTCCTATAAGAGTTCACTCTTCACTACTTTCTACATAATTGGATCCTATTTTCACTACCCATTGTATTCCAAAAGTCTTCAAGGTTGACATGAACTAACTTTATATCTCTAATGTTAGGAAATGTGCTTCCTAAAATTATTATATTATCATATCCTAGGTATTTATGCTTTATATTTGCTAAGGAAAATTTATATAGAGACCTAGGTAATCCTTTAAATTTTAAGATACCTTTTACTTTCTATTTCTCTTGAAACCTCCTATGTATGGTAGTTATAATGAACTCTATAATTTTCTCTCATAACTCTTTATCTACTCTTGGAAAATTCTTGGAAAAGTGTCTTAAAATTCACTTTACAATAATCTTTTGTTAATATCGTCATATATTTTGAGAGCATTAATGGAAAATTTTAATGTTGAAGTATGTGAAGTCTCCCCACATCAATAGCACTCCCATCTAAAATGAATAATTTGACTTGCTTGTTACAAGTTCAAGTGGTTCCTGAAACTTTATGGGGTTCTAACAATGGTTTCAAAATAGAGAGGAGTTTCCTTTATCACATCTCTTTGTAATCCTCAAAATCATCTCTTGTATCTTCAATGAACTACTCATGAAGAATTATTCTTAATTTTTTCAATGATCGTGAATGGGTTTTTAAGTTTTTACAAGGGTACAACTTGAAAACCTCATCAGGAATTGAAAAAGATCTTGAAACCACCACAAAATGCTACAAATCTTGTGAAAATATTTTCCTTCATTTTTCTAACAAGAGAATGATTCAAACATATCCTTTAAAAACTTTAGGGACTATTGTTAGTGTTGTTGAGCAATACTTTACTTCATTTCATAAAGGTTCTAGATAGTACTTCATGAAAGAACCAAGGGACATAGATATTTGACAAGCACATTAGAGATAGAATGCATAAACTCAACCTTATATTATTAGACAATCAAGGGTCTCCTTATAAAGGATAAATATCCAAGAGCTTGACAAAATATCAAGAAAACATAAGGAAAATATCTAGAAAATATCTAGTCTATGTCAATGAGTCATACAACAATAAATTCCTAAGTAGGCTTAGGTCAACCTATTGGTATGCAAGCATTAATGTATACACTTCCTCTGGGCTATACTTCTGGCAGAATGTAATCAACCTTTCTTCACTTTGCAATGACTCCAAAAATAGACGCATTGACAATGGGGTTAATTCCATAATGCTATGAGATGTACAGCCTCACAGAGCCCATTCCTCCCTCCATAAAGTAAAGTGTGCCTCCAGTTAGCCGAGTTGGGTTGATTTTTCTTTCCTGTGAATTGAGAATGCATAGAAAATTAAATAAATAGTATGCAACTAAATAGTTTCACCTTATGGCCTGAGAACTCTCTGTTATGCTATGATACCATGAAAGAACTAGGAGACAGATATTTGACAAGCACATTAGAGATAGAATGGATAAACTCAATCTCATATTATTAGATTGTCAAGGGTCTCCTTATAAAGGAGAAATATCCAAGAGTTGGACAAAATATCAAGAAAATATCTAAAAAATATCTAGTCTATGTCAATGAGTCATACAAAAATAAATGCCTAAGTAGGCTTAGGTCAACCTATTGGTATGCAAGCATTAATGTATACAATGACACCAGACACCTAAAAGTAATCAAGAATCTAATTAATTGAATGCATTATTTGATTAATTAATCTTAAATTTTCTACTTAGTAAATAAATAGAATATTTATTTATATTAAGTTCATTTATTAATTCTTTCTATTTTTCTCTCCTAATTAAATAAACAAAATCAAAAACTTTGTTTTATTTAATTATTATCATTTTCATCATATTATTTCTCTCTTAATTAAATAAACAAAATTAAAAACTTTGTTTTATTTAATTATTATCATTATTACTTCTATCTTAAAATTAAATACACAATTTAAATAATTTGTGTTATTTAAAATCACATTTCTTCTTAATTAAATAAAGATTGCTAATTTTTTTTTATTTAATTATCATTCTCCTTTTAATTTAATAAAACAAACCCTATAGTTTGATTTATTAAATTATTTATTCCTCATTTTGCTAAATTTAAATAAATTAAAAATATTTAAATTTATGCATAAAATTTACACTATTCACTCACCAATAAAATTTATTTCTCACCAATCAAATTAATGGCACTACCATTCACGGGAAAAGCTTCAGGGACAAACCTGCAAGAAATTCTCTCAACAACCTTCCGCCCACCTTCCCTCTTATCTTGCCTGGTGTTTTCATGGGGAGAAACCATTCTCCATGATCAGCTCCTTCTTCTCATCCCATGCCTTTGGATTCTCCAGAGAAAATCACAGCCCCTCATCCCAGTTTCCTATACAATTGTGCTGCCGTGAAAGTTATAAATACAGCTCTTGGGCTACAAGAAAAGGATCCCAACTAATGCAATCTTACTTTGCAGGTTTCCAAAGCATTCAAGCATCCAAACCATCCAAAGCATTCATCAAGCATCCATCAAGCAGCAATCAAGCATCTAGCATTTGCAGTCATGGCTGCCATTAGAATAGAATTTGCATATTTTAATCATATTAGAGTAGAATAGTTCATTTCTCATTCTCTAAGTGTCATTTTAATAGTTTAATTAGCTTACAAATTTGAGAGCTAAGTAAATTAGAGAAGTCTTTAGAGTTAGAGAGCAATAGGATAGATTTCTGAAGCTTCTTAGTTTAAATTAGTTTAAATTCATTGAGTTTTAGATGCAATTATCTTATTTAGAAGTGTAGATGCATAGTTTAGTTTGTTTCCCCCATTCTACCGCTTACAGATTGGTGCCCACCATGGGGCAATACCCCATATTTTAC
>VDFB02345835.1:0-25953 GCA_007258455.2 Sequoia sempervirens | reverse complement strand
GTCACACTAAAATAAAGTAGATGAGCAGTAGACATCATGGGGATATCTACTATAGATTAAGGGTGGAAGGGTTGTGGAAGTTGATGGGTGGGTAGGAATGGGAAAATATCCACCATGTAAAGTAGCAGAAGAATCCATAATAGAACTAATGCCTTGAAGAATATCAATGCTAAATTGTACTTCGAGCAATAAAATATACAAATATGTAGCTACTTTTTAGGAGAGGTAGTTGTTGGGTTCCAACACCATTGGTCCACTTCCTAGAACCAATTCTTACTCACAAGGCCAAGTTTTTCATCATACAAGTGAACTTAGCTCATTAACAAACTATGGAGGTTTGAAGGCCAACTTAACAAGAGTGTGTTATCTCTCCTACACTTTAAGATCAACTTAGAATCATAAGGATGCTTCTAGGGGTATACCTTAATAGGCATTAAACTCACATAAAATATACAATTGTGGAATAATAAGTTGGAGATCAACTCCTTTGATAACTCTAAATATTTGGCTAGAAATAATACAGTTTGGAAACCTCCAGATACTGGCTAGCACAAACTTAATTTTGACGGGGAAAAAAAGGGAACCCAGGGATGGCTAGTATTGGAGGCATTATCAGGGAATGTAAGGAAAACTTGGTCGTCGAGTATGTTGGCAATATTGGTATACAAACTTCTATGACATTGGAGGCATAGGCGTTGCTTAAGGGCATTGAAATTGTTGTTACTCTGGGTATAAAAATTTGCACATAGAAGGTGGCTAAGTGAGGGCGATTGACTCTATTAATCATGGTCATCATCAAGCGTGGAGTATTAGAGATATCTTTCAGGACATATTTTTTGATTTCTAAATTGGAAAGAAAAAATCTGTCTCACATCTTTTGTGAGGGAAATCAAGTGGTGGATGCTCTGGCCAACCTTGGCTCCTTGTGGAGTCTATCCAAATGTTGGAGAAGACTAGGGAATCTCCCAGGGAATATACAAGGATTTATCCTTGCTGAACAAAAAATATCACAGTTAATGATGCGGGCCAACAGTACTAATTTGCACGGGTACATGTGGCTCTATATCTTTGGGTCTTGGATGATGTGGAACAAGCATGAGTACATGGAATGGTTAAGCAAGAAGTTGGGTGGTGTTTCAAATTTATGATGTATGGTTGGGCTTTCCAAAAATTTATCTAACAGTCTTGTCAAATATACTGCAACAAGATCCATGTTTTAAGGAACATGTGTTTCACAATTTTTATCTTCAATTTGTCGACTAATTATTGCCCTCTTACATTTATTATAGCTCTAGGCTTTGATGTGTTGTACTTAAGGAAAATTAATTATGACCCCGCGACCATGATTTCTAAGATTATGTACAAAACCAAACTTAGCTCTAAGCCTTTGGCTAATAATTACCCGATCCAATTTGAATTGAACCAATTTTATTTTATCCTTTTTTTGGTGGATTTGACCATATTAGGAACCACCACTATGCTTCTCATTCATCCTATTTGTCGGCATGCAAAGCTTATTTTCAGTGTGTTTCTAGAAGGCTTTGAAGGACAAAAAACATCCAAATCTTTATGGTTTTTCTCTACAATTGTCTATCGCCTATTCCTCTGATTGAATGAAGATGCCTTCAATGAATTTTTCACCATCCATGGGTTTATTAGGAAATTTCATGAATGTGTTTGGGTGTCAAAATTTTCAACATGCAATTTTCAATTTCAACTACCAACATCATCGCAAAACGGTCAACCAACAACTAAAGTATGATGTCAAGAACATCTTTCCATATAAGGCATTCATTTTGGTTGTGACTCATCCTCCACCATGGATTTAACATTGCTACAATGTCATGACTTAGGGTTTTCCCTAGCTAAGTGTTTTTACTAGGTTTTAGTTCCTTATTCTAATTTATTGGAAGATACAAGGATATAGAAGATGGAAAAAGAAAAATATAGAAGGGCATACAAATATAGAAAACCATTTCTATAGCAATTGTAAGAAGGAGATAAAGTATCAGACTATTGAAAGAATATTGTAATATCAATTTTTAGCTTTATGTCTCCATTAATGTATGGGAAGATTAAAAAATTATACTAATTTTATATTTTTTCATAAACATATTTGTTAAATTATGAATTAAAACACTATTAAAGGAATATGACAAGGCTCTAAGCTTGATGCATGTCGTGGAACAACTATTTTTGTGTTTGCATGTGATTTTGAACAATTCATTCATGGATAGCTAAGTAGATGAAGCTAACAATAATATATGTTGATGCTAAAGAGCACACAATATACTAAGAGGGCGGTGAATCGGTATATCAAATATATTTAAAACTTTTTGATTCAACATGAATTCTCCAAAAAGAATCATCAAACATGAATCAAAATAGCTACTACTTAATCAAGCCACAGAAATGCACACATTCACACAATGAACCTGTTGTGTTTGTAGGTAACAACCTACTAGATACGTGTTTCCCCAATACAAATATTTGAGAACCAACTCAATGAGTAACACACTAGTGCTTCCAGATTATAGGGATAAGGCTTGCAAAACTTTAAAGTTGACTACATAGCTTACACTTGACATGACCTTCCTTTAGAAACTCTCTCACACAACTTATGATCTTCTAATTATGGCACACAATGATTGAGAGATGGAACTCCCATTACATCACCTAAATTTACACTTTCTCGCATAAGTTTACATACACATATGCATCCACACCAATTGAGATTTAGGTCAACTAAGGTGGACCTAAATTCAAATTTACATGAAATATGTAGCGGGTAGGTCCTAAATCAAATTTGTTTTCACTAAGAGAATATGGTGTCATGCACTTCCTTCAAGAACCTTAACCTACACCTATTTCAACATCCCACATTATCTCTGAAGATCACATGCTATAAGTCATTGTCACATAGTTCCGGAACAACAACTAGTTAATTAGCTAGCACAGTGACCCTTCTGTCACTTCAATATTTTTACATATTGAGCATAAATTCTAGAAAGTATGGAATAAGATAGAACAAGTGTAGAAATACTCTTCTTTCAAACTGCAGACCAAACTCATATCAAGGAAGAAATACAAATCATGAACATTTTGCTAGAAAGATCTCTTTGCCTGAGTAACTAACCTCAAACATTCTAGATCAGACTTTTGGATTACCTCTATCATCATGAATAGATACAAGCATGATATTGCAAGCATACTACAAGTAGTCTTCTTCATTGTTCTCAAAATTCTCTAATATAATAGTACAATTACATTTAATTCTCGTTGATCCTTTTGAAATCACTCCTTTGACATCAGTGAGCACCTTTGAAATCAAGGATAATACTCCTTGACATCAATGACAACATATGTTCAACAATCTCCCTCTTTGTCATTGATGGAAAATAGAAAAATATTGTTGGCACAATAAGACAAATCTAATATGTCAAGATCATGAAGCCACATCACTTGAGTTCTTTCTCCCCTCAGATGATTTATCATTTTGAGTCTTATTTCTCTCCCTTTGACATCAAAAGAAAAGGTAAAATGATTACTAAAAAAATTGGAAACCTTTTTTTCGGGATAGACTCCCCCTAAGTCTATAATACACTACTTTTTGAAATACTCTGCAAGACCACCAAGTCTTCTTGTTGAATAAAGTCAACACTCCCCCTCAACCTATGCTTCCTCTTGATTCAAGAGGAGGGAGCAAGAAATCCCAACTTATGTCATAGAAATTCAAAGGTCTCCTTAGGAAGAGGGTTTTTGAATATGTCTACTACTTGCTACTTGGTTTCAACATATTCCAACTTCACTTCTTTTTCTGTACCCTTCTCTCTCAGAAAATGATACTGAATTGCAATATGATTTCTCCTTGAGTGCATTATAAGATTATTAGAAATATTTATAGCACTGGTGTGGAGCCACTGTAATGTCTAATTAACTTGGTGTTACTAGGTATGCACACGACTCTTAGGACCTGAGAATACTTGACTAAACAGTTCATCTTTCACAAGAGGGTTGTATTAAATTATCAACTAGGGAGTTGTAAAACTTTAGATAGTGCTGGAAAAATATATGGATTCATAGATTCTAGACATCCTACATCAATGGAGTATAGGCGAATGGACATATGCAAATATAGTGAAAGTTGGATATGAGAATAAACTGTTAATTCACAAAACATAGTAAAAGAATATAAATTGTTACCTTATGCTATGGGTACCTAATACTTAAGACTATAACTATTAATTATTGAATTGTAGTGTCCTAACCTAGCTAATTTATCTGGAGTATTAAAAAACCATTAATCTGCAAAATCCAACTCATGAATTACAACACATACATTTAAAATCATATAACTAAAAACTACCAACTAAATTCACAATGTATTATCTACTTCAACAACTAAAACTAAAGTGATTTAGCAGTACCTCAAGTGGCCCTCGCTTGAGTTGTTTCTTCCACAGGATTTATCAAACACTGCCTTACTCAACAAGTCATGATATCAAACCAATTCTCTTTATTGCATCCTAACACTGAACTATTACATGAAATATAATAGGAATATGTTAAAGATCTTTGCTCAAATAACATACATTCTATTCATAACACCATTTCAACTACTTAGCGATAATAATTAGATAACTAGGTAACTAGATCTCCTCCTTGACAAAAGATCCCAATATATAGGGTATGCGAGGAGTTTCATTATTTCTGGATTGAAAATAGATATAAAAAAATATCAACTCTTCCTCAAAGATAGGAAGAGGATTGAGTTTTGAAACAAAAAAAATAACTATCTAAAACAAGAATAGAAAAACCAAATATAGACTATGTCCAACAACTTAACCACTCATAACAAAAATGTGTTCACATAACAGTTCTGTCATAATCCAATTTTGTTGCAATTAGACTCCTCCTTGTTGTCTCCTTAGTAGGTAAGAGTGATTTTAGGTGACTCTCAGACTGATCAATAAATGATCACCTCCATTTTCCTCTGAAAGTGTCGTGCCCTAATTGGTTGACTTCTTCTCTACAAAAATCTATTTTCCTTATGTTGCGGGCTGAGAAAACCATTGTTGCAGGATAATAGTTCTTCTCGATGCAAATGTTAGTCTTATTTCTAAGGAATTTTATCAAAAACAATAATAATTTAAACATAAAAAAATACTAAATATCATAGACATTCATGAATTCATATATGCACATATCAACATAACATGTTTCCATTTCCATATGCTTAAGACTGCTAAAAATTATATAAAAGGAATAAAATATTTTGGTAATGTCTTGAAACTTAGCAGAAAGAGATGATGAGAAGTATGAAACAATTAAAAGGAAAGCTAGCTAATTATAGATCCCATCAACTAGTATTATTAGAAAGAATGGGAATGGGTTTGTCAAACTCTACCTTCATCATAACTTAAAGTTGTTGCAAATTATTCTACTTCTATTGTAGATAAAGATATTAAATCCCGCTTCTTGCTTAACCTAGATACAAGATTATCACCAAGAAAGAAAGCTCCAGCACTTGTACTCTTTGGTCATCTATGTTTCCTATCCAATTTGCATATGTGTATGTAGTTTGAGTGAATTTTTCACTCTTAGGATACCACAAACCAAAATCTATTGTAGCCTTCAAATTTCTAAATATCCTTTTTATTGCCTTGACATGAGTTTCCTTATGCGCTGCCTGAAATCTAGGTACCATCCAGATAGCTTAAATTATATCCTAACTAGATGTAGTCACATACAATAAAATACCAATCATTGACCTATATAAAATTTGGTTTGTTGGGGGAGATGCATCATCCTTACTCAATTTACACATAGTAACCATAGGTGTACTCATTGGTTTGCATGAACTTCCATCTTAAACTTGCTCAACATTTATTTTATGTACTTGCTCCAAGAAATGAATATGCCTTTGTCTGATTGAGAAATTTGTAAACCAAGATAAAAGGAC
The DNA here is from genome assembly GCA_007258455.2 of Sequoia sempervirens. NCBI lineage: Eukaryota > Viridiplantae > Streptophyta > Pinopsida > Cupressales > Cupressaceae > Sequoia > Sequoia sempervirens. Next base: position 19,991 of record VDFB02345835.1, on the reverse strand, counting down.
AATTCCATCCTGAAACTCTTTTCACATAGCATCACTACTTCTGGGAAAGATAATGTCATCAACATAAACAACAACAATCAACAATTAATCACCTTCTATTTTTGTGTATAAATTACTATTTTCATTGCCTCTATGAAAATATTGTTGTTGCAAATACCCATCTCGTTTGGAGGACCATACTCTAGGGGTTGGGCTTAACCATCACACACTAAGCTTTGACCACTTAGGTGGCTTGTGTGGGCCCTTTTCCTTTTCACCATCTATTTCTGTTGAAATAACACTCACCTTTAACTATTTGAATTCAACTGCTCCCGTGTGAAAGTACAACTATTGTCCATAGTTTTATCTTTGTTTCATTTGACTTCGTCTTTGTTTTGCATACCTACATGTCTTGCTCTATGGCCATGATAGAACAAAATTTCCACTCGAAATAGGGCTTCATTGGAGATTTATGTTTGATAATGCTTCCACCACCATTCTGAGATGTCGGTATTTTTCCTATAGAAGGGTGATTCGTTGGATTTTGTTTATGAAAATGGTCGTTGCAGCAAGATAATGGGAGCTTCAAAACAAGGCATGTACATCCATCAAACATAATGGGAGGGGGATTAGAGTTAGATATTATAGTTGGAAATGCTCTGCTAAATATGTATGCAAAATGTGCAAGCATAGACAAAGCACCTGAACAAGATGCCTCAAAGAAATGTGATCTCGTTGAATGCTATGTGTGAATATAAAATTCACCATGCTCCCTTCGGGTTTTGTTTTTGCTAAGTACCAGCGCATCCCTTCAATCAATATCGATGGCCTTTTTTGATAAACACCATGGCCTTTGCCACGTGTCTGCTCAACGCTCTCCATGGGAATTCTCTCCTTTGTTCTTCTATCGACCCCCGCTATGCTCCCACATGTCTTCACTGTGGGTTATTTTAATTGCTTCCATTCACTTTCTCATTAGACCCCACCTGAGTGCCACATAGCTCTTGTTCACTTAAAATTTGGTGGGCCCCACAGGAGACATCTATAGTAAACACTGTTGCTACGTGTCATCTCAGTGCAAGCTTACAACAAAGGAAGGAAAAATTCAACTGTGCACAGTGAAATGTTGCCATGTGTCTCTTCAGCACATGCTTCTTCAATGCAAGGGATGAAGTGAACTATGGGCTGCGAAATGCTGCCATGTGTTCTAACTGCCTGTACGAGGAGGTGACACTTGTTTGCACGGGACTTTGTCGGGACCACTGCCATCATTCACAGGGGATGCACCTGGATGGGAGTTGACCTAATGCTATGGCCTAAACCTTTTCTGTTACAACGGCCAAGGGTAATCATTGTTGTTGCATCATTGCTCAGGATTCTAAATCTTTTCTATTTCTGCTCCAAGGTGGTAGGAATACTCACTATATATGATGCTCTCTGCTCCTGAGGAAGAGTTCTAATTTTGAAGGTTCCAAGGTTAAGAATTATAGGATTTTAGAGAGACACCAGGTCTTTTTATTGTTTAGATTATTGCAAGAACTCACAAACTGTGCCATTTTCTGGCTTCTCTATTTTCTTATGCTATTGATAAACTTTATACTGTTTCATTATTGTTTGAATGGTTTATTTTCTGAACTTCTATAATTTGAATGCAAGTTTGTTGGTTTAGATCATGTCTTTTGAATCCTCTTTTCAGTAAATGAGTGTGAAAATTATTTTATGTCATTGAATGAGTTTTTCATGCTTCAATCTTTAATTTATGTTATTCTAGGACATAGAAGATTGTTGAACGGACCCTGAAATCATATCCAAAAGATAGATTTATTGTGCCTTTTATCTAATTTATGTTGCATTGCCTCAGTTAGATCCTTTATTTTTATATCTACTTCCTTTTCCCATTCCAAAAACCAATTATAGAAGAAGCTGACTTCTTTAAAAAATTAGGAGGTCACTTAGTTTAACACAATAGGTCCCCCATAAACTGAGTTTCCCATAGAGGGTTGTTACCTTGCCAATTTTTGGCATCAACGGTTTTTCTTTCCTAGCACACCCGGTGGGACTGAGCTTCAATGAACCTAATTTTTAGAAGGGTGTATGAGCCATTGGCTTGTAACTAGGTCCCAAATAACGAATAATCCTAGTCTATTAGTACCACCACTAGGTACAATACAACTCGCGACCCAATTAGTGAACATCCCGCTTCCTCCACCCTTTCTGCTAGGCATGTTGCTTGCCACTAACAAAAACTATGTGGCATGGGATGCTAGAAGCCCTCTTGTTGCACCAGTAGCACCTACAATTTGAGTTGCTATCCTGGTCTCCACCCTAAAAGCTATACCTAAATTCACCGAAGACAACTCAAGAATGCCAACCGAACATTTCCAGATGTTGCAGATGTATGCCTGGTACAGGATGTTACAAAGAAAAATATAGCACTAAGGTTGCTGACCACCTCTTTCAGAGGAAAAACACTAGATTGGTACCAGATGTTGCAAGAAAAAACTATCAGTACCTAGGATGAGCTTGGAGATTCATTTTTACCAGAGATTCTCAAACAAAGGAGATTGATCCTAGCTATTTTATCAGTTGTCGATCATAAAGTGGGTCCCGAATGAAGCCATGGCTAAATTCAATGCCCAGTTCCATACAAGTTGGCAGAGAATTCATGTTGACATCTTCCTGCCACTTGATCTAGCATTCATGTTCTACTTAAAGTCTATCAACGCTGACATTTAAATGATGATCCAATCTTTAGGAGGGACCACTCTACCTGATGCCTACAACACCATTGTCAAGGCAGAGAATAATTTGATAGACGCCAGGAAGTTTCCACCTTAGCGCATCATTCCCATATTCCAAGAAATATTAGTTCCTGCTCAGGAGATGCCTTCTACCGGAGTGCAAGCTCCTCCTCAATCTATGTACACATATATGAGCGCGCCACAGAACGTCACCTCAATATTCAGATCTTCCAAGGAGGAGATGAGTGAGTTCAAGGAAATGTTGCAGACTATCATTAACGAAATAACTGTCATCAAGTGCAACCAGGCCGTGCCCCCGAAGTTGACTTATCAAAATTACCAAGACAGAAGGCCTCCTTACCAATAAAACCAGTTCCAAGGAAGCGCTTGTAGAAATCCGCAGGCACAAACAACAAATCAAATAGTACCCATACCCACTCTACTATAGAGCACTAATCTAAGCTCTAACAGAGAGCTAACTACGGGGAAAAATAATTTAATTGATGATACTAACCCCTGGTGATTCCCTTGCGTCGATTCACACATTTACTGAAACTGTCTGCATGGCAACCTACAACAAAAGGTGGCGGAGTGGTGCAACCAAATCACAACATCAGATCTCAGAAGCTACGTGTACACCTCTTCACAAATGGACAACATGGTGCTTACCGCACAAATGCAGGGGATGTCACTGGAGCAAGAAGCGGACATCACTCCAGATCACACACTCTTCTCATGAATGGAAGAGGAAGAATTAGTGTTTTCTAATGATGCATCCACATCTAAAACACCACAGGTGTAGTTTGATTACAACACCCGCATGAAAAGAAGATTCATAGGCGAACGAGTTGTCCCGCAACTAGTCAGTCTGCAACCTAAAAGTGCTTCTGATTAGATATCCAGTACCTCCGTAGTGGTGTCACAATGCTCGCTGCGAAGGGAAATTGTTATAACAAGAGCTAAGGAGTAGAAATCTCCAAATCTGCCACCCCTCAACATGGTGGAACAATTGAAAAAATCATCCACCAATGTGTTTCTTTGGGATATATTAGCTATTTTGGAGCAAAAAAGATATTGAATCTTGGACATATCCCTCTTCTTCTTGAATGGAGGTGCATCATCATTTCCCTTGTCCGATTCCTCTTGAAGAATCCTTTCCTTCCATATTTTCCTTTCTTCTTTGAAGCATGAGAGGTGAGAACATGAATGTCTTCATTTTTTGAACTTTGACCAACGCCTCTTGCCACCAACCTTGATTCCTCTTGAATGCAATCTGATCTTAGGCAATTTTGATCTTGCACTGATTCCCTGAATGTAAGATTCCCAAGACAAAGGTAGACCATTGAGAGCAAGCATAGTCAGGTCTTTGTCATCAACCATATGCCCTATTGTTGAGAGTTGATCTCTCAAATCTGCAATTGTCATAAAGTATGCAATCACTGATTCACCTTTCACCATCTTCACACAATGAATTTGTTGCTTCAATGCAAGCGCTCGGCTGGTATTGTTGATTTTGTACATCTCTTCCAATGTTTTGAAGATGTCTCTTGCTATCTTCAACTTAGAGATGATATGCACAATATGATCCTTGATGGAATCAACCAATATCTTCATTGCTTTAATATCTTTCTTCACCCACTGCAACTTCTCTTCTTCCTCCTCAGGTTCAAGAACACTAGACTCCACTAACTCACCCAAGTCATTTTCACACAAGGTAAGCATGATCCTAAATCTCCATGAAGTGAAGTTAGATGCTCCCTTGAGTCTATCCTCAATCTTCAAACCGTTCACCATCTTGACTAAGGTAGACAAATAAAAAAGAAGGGTATGTTGATTAGAAATAATCTGACCACGATCCTCTCAAACCCGCTCTGATACCATGTAAATTTTAATGATGAGATTGTATGCACAAAAATTAATTCAAATCAGACAAAATAACACAGCAGATACCTTGGGAAAACTCTCCTCTTGAGGTAGAAAAACCCAACAATAATATATCACTTATATATTGAATTATCACTAGAATGATCTTCTCTACAAGAGGGCAAGATACGGGCCCAATTACAAGCACCAAGAGATGATGCACACAACAATAAGAGAACACAGTTCGCTGAAGAATAACTCAGGCTTTCAAACAATACAGAACTGCCTTGATGAATTCGCACTTTAAACTTGAATCGAATATGATGAACTTTTCTTCTAACTTGATGTCTATAATGAGAAGGCAAACTCATATTTATACATATTGAAAGGTTACCACCCTATTTAATGCAAGTCAGCCAGAATAATAATATATATTCTTTCAAGTAGATGCATCCAATCAAAAGTAAGTCACGCCAAGAGGAGGAGGTCGGCCTTTAACACAAGAGACGTGTCATTTCATTTAATGTTTATTGCTTAACAAATCAAAGTGTCTCCATAAGAATTACGCCTTTTTGAGATTCTATAAATTAAATAGCTTAGAGCTATCATTTAATTTATTCACCAAGGAAGATCGTTGGAATATTGTATTGACGCTGCATGTTATCATTAATAGTTTCTACTTCATGATTGTAACTTATTCATTATTTATGTGAGGTTGGATTTGGACAGTAGCTCCAAGTAGCTCTTCTCACCATGGTTTTTCCCATTTTGTGTTTCCACATATATCCGTGTTCATTGTGTGAATGTGTGCATTTGTGTGGCTTGATTAAGTAGTAGCTATTTTAATTCAAGTTTGGTGATTCATTTTTGGAGAATTCATGTTGAATCAAAAGGTTTTAAATATATTTGATATATTGATTCACCACCCCCTCTTAGTATATTGTGTGCCCTTTAGAATCAACATACATTATTGTTAGCTTCATCTACTTGGTTATCCATCAATGAATTGTTCAAAATCACACACAAACACAAAAAGAGTTGTTTCACAACATGCAACGAGCTTAGAGCCTTGTCATTTTCCTCTAATGGTGTTTTAATTCATAATTTAACAAATATTTTTATGAAAAAATATAAAATTGGTATAATTTTTGAATCTTCCCATACATTAATGGAGACATAAAGTTGAAAATTGATATTACAATATTCTTTCAATAGTCTGATACTTTCTCTTCCTTATTACAACTGATATAGAAATGGTTTTCTATGTTTGCATGCCCATCTATATTTTTCTTTTTTCATCTTCTATATCCTAGTATCTTCCAATAAATTAGAATGAGGGACTAAAACCCAGTAAAAACACTCAGCCAAGGAGAACCCTAAGTCGTGACATTGAGGCAATGTTAAATCCATGGTGGAGGATGAGTCACAACCTAAATGAATGCCTTATATGAAAGTATGGGCTTGACATCATACTTTTTTAGTTGGTTGACCGTTTTACAATGATGTTGGTAGTTGAAATTGAAATTTATGCATGTTGAGACTTTTGGCACCCAAACACATTCATGAAATTGCCTAGTAAACCCATGGATGGTGAAAAATGCATTAAAGGCATCTTCATTCAATTAGAGGAGAGGGGATAGACTACTGTGGAGAAGAAACCATAAAGATTTGGATGTTCAAATTCCATCAAATCCTTCTACACACTGAAAATAAGCTTTGCATGCCGACAAAGGGGATGAATGAGAAGCATAGTGGTGGTTCCTAATATGGTCAAATCCAACCAACAAAAGGAGGAAATAAAAGAGGTAAAATTCCAATTGGATCTCTTCAAAGGTTCTAGAACCATGGTCGATCACCAATAGGATTCTCAAAACCACCATAAATTATGATATTTCCTGGTGGGGTAGGAACCCCTAACAAGGAAAAAGAGGCAAATTTGAGTTTTATTACAATCAAAACACGAATTAATAGTTTAGTAGTAGGTAATTCCTTCATGTGTACTCATGATTGTTGATATAACTAGGGAATTGTCCTTTAGTAAATATTTAGTACATATATTTTATGTGGGTCATTCTTGCAAAGTTATATCAACTATATAAGGGTTATATGCAACCATTCTATCTTGACCTAGTGATAAAATTTGGGGTTAAGATTGCAGTTTTCTTTGGTTGTTTGTTTTGTTTCAATCAAACACTTGTTAGGGTATACCCTTAGGAATACCCTTGTTAGTCTAAGTTGAGCTTAAAGCATAAGAGAGATAACCCACTCTTGTAGAGTTGACCTTTAACCCTCCATATAATGTTGATGAGCATATTTCACTTGGATGACGGCAACCTTGGTCTTGCGAGTGGAATTCCTTTTTAGGAAGTGGAACAATAGTTTTGGGGCCCAACAAGAGGAGTGGTTTATGGAGTGGCATTAGCATATTTGATAATTGTGCAACATCTAATAGTTGAAGATTACTAAAAAAGATGACTAATTCACTAAAAGGGGGTTCTTCTTCCAATTGATAGTTTAGGAATTTTTTAGAGGAATACCTTTGCTCCACACTCTATTTTAAGAAGTAAATTTCTTGCATTATTTAAGACATTCAAATAGAGTAACAACTTATCTATAAAATTATAGATTTGATCAAGATCCTATAACCACCTTGTATGTCAATCTCTCTTCCGCTTAGATAGACCTTTACAAATATATAAATTTTGAATCCCTGTAATCTCCTTATTTTCCCATTTGAGTACTATTGTTCTTATATTCTAAAATGTTGGTAGATTTAATTATGAGTTTATTTTTTGTTAATACATCCTATTTAACATTTTAATTTGACTAAAAATATTATAGCACAAATTAAAAAAGACAGGTGGTAGAAAGGCACACCCTCAAAGTTTATGTAGGACGACATCCAAAATAAAGATGAAATTTCAAAGGGTTAAGCTCAAACATATAAAAACTAAGAAGCTAATGCAAAAATACTAGGATGAGGGTCTTTATCATCAGGTTTTCCCCAAATATTATTAGAAAGATAATTATCATCAATCGACTCCCATCTAGTGAGAGCACCCTCTTGCTCAAGAGTGTCATCTTAAGGTTGTTAACAAAAAATTGGAGAGATGTCTAGCTCTAGGCAAGTGAACTTTCCAAATTCTATCCAACCAAGAGCACCGCATCCATGAGAAGAGGCATAAGATGGTTATGAGAGCTAACACTAGTCACAAGAAATATTATCTATATTTCTTAGGGGTTGAGATCCATGGAATTTGGACCCATGGTCTCTTTTGGAAAACTAGTTGTGACCTATCCAATGCTCTCGAGGAGGAGAAAAGGAGGGAGGTGGGATTCTAACAAAAGTGCATGGAGAATTACCCCAGTGATCTAAAAGTTCATGTACATGTGCCACTTCAAGTAAAAAATTTCTAGCTTGCAATTCAATTTCCATAAGAACATTAGATAAAGTATTATCATTAATATATAAATAAAAATGATCATCATCCAACCATCTTAAAATAAAGAGTTATGGATCCAAAATTTTAAAAATTAAATTAAATTCCAATTTTCTCGCCCCTTTTTGCTTGCCATTAGAAGCTAACATAACACACATTTGTGTGACATGTTACTATATGATGGTATTTAAAGACATTCAATGTGTACTAGTTTTATAAGGAAGAATATGTTGGATTTAGGAATAAAAAGAACATCTAGACCACACTTCAATTTTTTGTCTTGAATACTCCTCATCATTGTTGATTTGGTCCACTAAGGAGGTTGACTTAGGAGAACATGGCCACCTAGTGTAGACCTCACAAATTGCTCAACTATATACTCAAAAAAGATAAACTCAATAAAATTAATTATTATTGACATATCCAATATATATCAATAATGAACTACAAATATCTTGAATATTTATAAAACTAATTTAAAGTCTTAAAAATATTTTAAAAATGAAATGAAAGAAGAAGGAAAGGGTATAAAATTAAATTAAATTCCAATTTTCTCGCCCCTTTTGCTTGCCATTAGAAGCTAACATAACACACATTTGTGTGACATGTTACTACATGATGGTATTTAAAGACATTCAATGTGTACTAGTATTATAAGGAAGAATATGTTGGATTTAGGAATAAAAAGAACATCTAGACCACACTTCAATTTTTTGTCTTGAATACTCCTCATCATTGTTGATTTGGTCCACTAAGGAGGTTGACTTAGGAGAACATGGCCACCTAGTGTGTAGACCTCACAAATTGCTCAACTATATACTTAAAAAAGATAAACTCAGTAAAATTAATTATTATTGACATATCCATTATATATCAATAATGAACTACAAATATTTTGAATATTTATAAAACTAATTTAAAGTCTTAAAAAGATTTTTAAAAAACGAAATGAAAGAAGGGTATAAAAAAATTTGGACCATTTCTCGATTTATGCGTGTCATCCTTGCGCAGGGGCCATGCTAATCTTCTCTGTATCGTTCCAATTTTATCGGATGTCTCCGAAGAGACATAAATAATAGCGTATGCTACCGTATATAAAGTGTCTTAAATATCCTCGTACAAAGCATGTGGGAGTAAGTACCCCTTTAGCGCAGTCCGTCTTCCATTCCATTGCACGGCTCGCTTGGCGAGGAGACAGACGATTGCAATTTACACGCAGAGGGTAGAGGCAGGTTCAGATTGAGCTGGTATTAAAAGCTTACCGATAACCTCAATTGCCGCTTCTGCTCCTCCATCGCCTTCTAAATAAAAGAGATTGGCCGATAAGCGAGGAAACTACATTTATTTCTGGGAACTTGCACAGTTCGAGAAGACTACATTTCACTAGCCTACCTATAGGAATGCATCGATGGCACCATCTTTCTAAGAAATTAAAAATAAAAAATCAATTATGCATCTGCATTGTATCTTAGAATTCAGTTCCAAACATGATTTCCTTGAGTAGGTTAATTTTAGTTTCAAGTTCCGTTTTCAAATTTTGTTTATGTTTGAGTGTTGGGAAATTATCCAGGACTCACCAATATTGTGCACATTTATATCTAATTATCTTACTTGGAAGAACAATTGAAAAAGGGCATGCATCAAAACAATTGAAAAAGTGAATTTATCAAAAAAATAATTGAAAAAGTGCATTGATAATTTAAGCCCAGTGTTGAAAAGGAGAGAGTCAATCTCCAAGGTAAGGGGAAGTTAGAAGAAATTGGTAAAATCCCCACCGGTAATACTAGTAAAAGCCCAATTTTACATCTTGAAAATATAAAAGGGGATCTGGGTATTTCTCCCCAAGATATTTCGAAGGATTTCCCCCAACTTAATAAAAATATAGAGGACATTTATAATGTCCCTGGGCTTGCAAGGGATGGCGTGGTTGATCAATTCAGGCTCAACAAATGGTTTTTTCTGGAACTCCATCAAATTAATATCAAGTTGTTCTCAGTGCAGAACAAGATTGACTCTAATAAGGAATCTCAGAGTACTCTTAGGAAGAAATAAGAGGAGAAAGAGCTCCATTTTGCACTAGAAGCTTTATCTACTAATGTTACCTTGCTGAAGATTAAATTTGAGAGCTACATTAAGGGGTTGGAGGAGAAAACACAATAGGTTAACCACAATTTGGAAAGAGTTATCAAGATTAGCCAATGCACTATCCACAACAGTGTTGAAGGAATTTGAATCTTGTTTGAGAAGTTGAAGGAGCTCAAAGAAAAGCAAATTGTTGTTACCGTTAATTGTGGGAAGAAGACTGATGATGATAACAAGGTTAAGGGTAAACATATTAGCTTTGCTCAGCAATGGCCGAGTGCTAGAACTCGTAGCAAAAAGAAGTCTTTTGAAGATGAAAAGAAAGAATTGTTGAATCTGGTTGACCTTCACCAAAGTTTTTATCAACAGGAGCTAAAAGCAATCAATATTCTCAAAGAGTTACAGTAGTTTCTTTGTAGTTATTGTCTCTTTTTTGTTGTGCTTTTCTTGCTTGTTTGTTGATGGTTGGTTTTTGGCTACCTTTGTTTATATTTTAAGCAACATTTTATACTGTGGTTTCAGGTCCCTTCAAAACTTGTTACCCTTAATAAAAATCAAGTATACCTATTTGATAGTTCTTAGCTCACAAAGCTTTAAACGATACAAAAAATTGCTCTGATTATAAGTAAATGTATACCTAGGTTGACTATTTTAGCTTGAAGAGTGGAGGATGCACTGCAAATTCGTCCTACTTTTTTTTTGTGAAGTCTTATTCTCTATAGATTTTTTCCCAATTCCAAAATAAGGTCATTGAATGGGATAAAAATTCTCTATAATTGCTCTAAGTCAAACTTTTACAAAACTTGTGTAAAGATGAGAATTTGGAGGCCTTATAGAAGTAAATTTTTTTAGGCATATCAAGATAAAAACATAGTGTACCATGTGTTTCATAATAAAATGAATTATTTGTGAAGTTTTTAGCTTGATTAGAGAGCTTTTAATGTTTCACCCTTATTTCCTAAGTGATGGGCATTGATCAAACCCTAGAAATCCTAATTTCCTTAGAGAGGATCATGATAAGGTTTTCAACCCTTATTTAAGGAATCTAAGTGCGATAAAATGGATTTGAATTAAAAAAAAGGTGGTTAAAGGTGTTAAGGGTTCTAGATTTGACAAAGCGTGGTGTTTTTTGGTCACTTGGTGAAGTTATGCCACTCATGTTATCCTCGCTTGGTAGAATTGGAGCGCTAATTACATGAGATGTGTTCATACCTAGAATTGGACTGTTAGTTAAGATGGGCTCAAACCTATAATTGGATTGCTAGTTACATGGGATGCAGTCATACCTATAGAATTCACTCCACATGAATAGTGAGGGACATGGATGTTCATCATATCCATAAACAATGCATGTTGTTTAGGTAAAGGGTTTAGTTAATCAAGCTTAAACACATTTGTCTATCTAAATCCCTCCTTACCAACTCAAATTTATTTTCCCTTCTTTGTTGGTCCCTTAGGATCCTCTCTTGCACCATTCTTCGTTCCTTTTCCTACCTTTCTAATAGTTTATGTTGTTATATTGCTTGTCATTGAAGGTATCTATCTATATTTTCTTGTTCGTTTATTTCTTGCAATGATTCATGTTACCTTTATCTCCTCAGTTTGTTCTCTCTTTCTCACTTTGATCTCTTCAATTTATGTCTTATTTTGCTCATGTTCCATTAGAAGGTTCATGTAATCATCTATTGTTAGGAGTTGAAATTGTCAGCTCAAGCAAATCTCATTTACCTCTACATTTGTCAGTCTCTCCTTCACAATGTGAACATGTGGTTTGAGGAATTTGGTGATGTCTGAGTTGGTTTGGGAATTTAATGACTAGTTCAATTCTACATCAATGATATGTTAAATTTTGTGAATAATTATCCCATTATCTTGAATTTCTCTTAACTCTAAAATATTATCTTCATCATCCCAACCTCCAAAATCAGCATAGTGGTGTACCATTTCAAACTCATTCAATCTAGGTAGGGGAGATGGGAAGGAAAGTGTGTCTTCTTGTTGGGAATGAAAGTCAATTCTCTGAATTCATAATGCCCTCCAATAACCATCATGGTTGGCTTGGTTAACATGGAATACTAAGTCCATCTTCTTTTCACTCATGCTAAGTCTCTTTCATTTGAACATAAATGTCAACCTACAAAGAAGTACTTTTAGGTGCATAATTGCATTCTAGTACCACTAGTTTAGATGTTGTAGGATGTAATTCCCCTATTGCAAGCAAGTTGTTTGCCACTTCTATTTTTGAAATATTAACTTTTTAAATTTAATTAGAATGTTTTGCATTAAGAAAGTGTCATCATGTATGCTAAACTCAAATACGTCGCCAGAATGCATGTCCTGCATAAGTGCATTAGAATAAAGTGGTCATATACCCATTCTATTGAATATTATTATGATGTTTGCAACAATAAATGATTTTTTAAATACATTGCTACTAAGTAGTGCTAGTTCTACCCTCTTAATTTTAATATTAGGAAAATTGGCTAGCCACGTTCCTCTTTCAAATTTAAAATAGAATTTGAATGTAGAAATAAACTCACATCTAGTGGCTATAGTTTGTGTTAAGTGAGTTGCTAGTGTTAGAAAGTCAATCCCTAATGACCTTGCCTCTTCAATTATTGTTACAACAACATGAATTCCATGGCCATTAAAAATCAACAAATGTGAATTGGCTACTAAGCCACCACTTAGAATCGATTTGAAAAAGTGATGCAACTAGTTTAGAAATAGTTCTTTAGTCATCCATGTATGGGGTTGTGTAGCCATGAGAGCGCCTGATTCATAGCCATCAATATAATGTTTCAATTGATTTTTAACCTTGAATAGATAGAAACATGGTATTCTTTGAGCAACAACATCCACACAACAATAAATGGTAATCCACTCCTACTCTTTGGTATGTTGTAGGAAACACTTCAGCTGCCTCTTTCGGACAACACTTGCATCACTCCATTTCTACCTGCTTCAATGCCACTTTTATCACAATTCCATATTATTCGAGGAACACATAAATTGATGACATAAGCTTTTGACAATTTTGTATAGAATGCATACACCATTGCAAACTTGAGGTTTAGTGTGTTATATCTATCAAGGCCTTCCACTATCCTCAATGTGAGTTTAGGATGATGTATTTTAAAACCAATTCACCATAACTTGCCAAGTAGCCCATCCTTAAATTGGTTGGATTGTGTTTGGTAGATTTATGCAACTTCTGCCTTGGGATTGATAATCTCAAGCCTATGGCCCATTGCAACCATCTCTTTACACCATTCAATAATTAATGCATCTTTTTCTATAATCAAGACTATAGGAGGACCTTTCTTTGAAGTTGATGTAATACCACCTAACTAGTTGGTGAGTGTGGTGGTAGGGATTCCCCATTTCTCTGCTTCACTCCTTGTTGAGCTCCCATTGTCCTCAACATATTAAAGAGTTGAATCCATGTCCTCTTTAGTCCACTCCTACCACACTATAGTTTCCTTGGTTCTAGAAACCACATTCACTTGAGCAACTGCTTCAAATTATTGCATAGTGGCTTCATTAACATCTTGAGTTTCTTGCTTTGTTGGAAACCATATTCCTCTCTTTTATGGAGATAGTGTTATCCTCAATCCCTTTGTGTCATTCTAGGTCTGAATGTTAGCTTTTTCCTTCACCTATAAAGATATAGAAGCCACAAATTGACAGTTAGAAAATAAAAGTTGCTCCTATTGAGCCCCATTCGATAAATCGGATTATGGAACAAACACCCTTCAATATTGGTTTTGAAATTTAGAATATTATGAATCTTTTTAGTATAATGTTAGATAGAGCAAGAGCCTTAAGCATTGAACTAAATATTATACAAACAAATAGGGTACCTTTGAAAATTATAATAATAACAAAGAACTAAAATAAACCAAGTATATAGTAGATGAATAAAAAAAATACAAAATCCAAAAAAAAAAAGAGATGAAGCAATGTATGACAACCTCACCTTCTATTTATAGCCATATAAAGGACTAAAGTGAAGAAATTGCTTTTCAAAAATAAATTACAAAGATTATTGTAGTCCCACAGTGGGACCTACCCTATCTTGCAAGGTCCACATCAAGTGCAACATGAGAGAAAGACCCAATTTTTTGGTTACCTATGAAGTAATAGATATAGGCCTGCAAAGTGGTGCAACCTAACTTCCAAGGTCCAAGTAGGCTTCCATGTGACAAGAAGAATTTTTTTGTTTACTTTATCACAACTATAGTGAGGTGGATAGTTAAGCATATCCATTCAAGTGAACAACAAAGAGTAATATTTAGTTTAATTGGTTTGAACATAAGTAGGATTGAAAACAAATTTACATTACCTTTCACAAATAATAATTTTTTTGTTATATACCATTATGATTACCATTGAAATACCAATTTGTAACAATAATTTGGTAGATCACAATGATGGTTAAACAAAAGATTATTTTGTATTTTGATTTTCACAATTTTTGTTTGAGAGAAGGTAATATGAACTTATTCTAGTTATAATTTGTCTTGTGTAATATTTTTCTATCATGTTTTGTGATGTAGTGTTTAGAGTTTAAATAGGTTTGGCCATAGAAGATTATACGAATCTTTCTCTTTTGAACCCATGGATAGTATCATCTTATTACTATATTAGCTATAGTAGTTACAATTTTTCTTGTATTATAGTTTGTTTGTCATGTTTTGTGATGTAGTGTTTATAGTTTAAATAGGTTTGGCCAGTAAAGATGATATGTATCTTTCTCCTTTGAACCTAGAAATAGTAATATTATTACTATATTAGTTGTAGTGGCTACATTTTATGTTGTATAATATTTTTGTATCATGTTTTGTGATGTAGGATTTAGAATTTAAATAGATTTTGTTGATTTATGTTTGTCTAAAATATGTCATTGACAAACGAAAGACATATATTTGAAACACTCAACATAAAACTTGTTTGCTTATAATCAACATAAAACTTGAAAATGATTTGGTTGAATTCTTGTTTGGTTTGAAGTCATAAATTTACTAAGTGTATAAAGAAGATAAACATTTATAATGTAGTTTGAACTTATAGTTGATTGAGTAGATAATATTGTGCAATTTGAACTATGTTTGAGTAGATAACAATGCACAATTTGAATTGTGTAAGAACTTTTTGAAGCATTGTAGAAAAATTGGACTAGGAAAATGGATGTATTGGTAGGAAAATATGAGAGGACATGTTGATCCATGCAATTTCATTTGATTGGTTGAATTTGATTTATGTGGATCGATTCATTTGAGATGAATAGATGGATTCGATGAATGTTTAAAATTTTGAATTTGGTAATAAGTTTGCTAGTTGATTGATCTAATTGAATGCTTGTTTGGTATGAAGTCATAAATTTGTGTCCTCTTATTTTGATGGCTTGATTGGTGAGCCTTACACCTTCAAGTATGTTGCTTGCAAGTATTCATGGAGGAAGTGACGAGTATTTATGTAGATATCTCTTGATAAAATTAGTCGATGAGGAGATATTGGGCATATATTTTGTTTGATGAGACACTTGGCAATGCATTTCCTTTATAAATGACTTTATATTATCAAAGTACGATTCTATTATGGGGTTTTCATTTCATGTATAGTTGGGATAATTAATATGTTTATGTTTCAAAGTGTCATGTGTATGTAGGATAATTAAAGTGTATATTTTCCATCTATAGGTTTAATATTATAAAAGGGTTTAAATCTTTTTAATGGGTAACGTGTACAATGTGTTTTAGTTTGAAATATTGGCAGGTGGATTTTATATGTATCATATCTCTATCATGTATTTTGAATAAATAATAACTAAATAGTAAACAAAAATATTATGATCATCGATTGAATCCCAAGCTTTCTTTATTGCAGCAATAAAAACTCAATTTTAGAAATTTTTTAATTACGTAACGTAAGCAGGCCCCGTCTTGATCATAAAAGTATCTAATGGAAATGAAATGCCCATTTTAAAATATGTATTTAATAGTGTCTTTAACATGTTTATGCTAAAGAAAATTGCCCAGTTCCTCATAATTAAGGTCAACTTAAAGGTATTTATAGGTGCAATAGAATATAGACAAAACACAACACAATTCTCATTTCACGAAGTCACTGAAAATTGCATACTTACATAATATGTTTAATATCTTTCTTTTTGCCTAAGTTCTTTCTGTTTTGTAAGTTTCTAAGGTTTTCTCTGTTGCGCTAACAGTTTCTAATCATGCCTAGATCGAGAAGGGGTTAATGGGTATAGGAAAAAAATGTTGGCCTTGTGGGAGCAAGATTGAGTGGGATTCTTGCAACTAAATACTTACTCAGTATAGGTCTAAATCCCAATGTGTTGGAACTTTGAAGTTAAACAAGAAATATGGGTGTGAGACACAACATCTGCATCAAGAAAACCTCAGAACCCTCGTCTTGGTTACAATTCATTGATTTTCCATGGCCAATCCATGTACCTTTTACCCAGTCACTCCTATGTAAACATTTTAGGCCGTTGGATTGTATTTTGTATGATACAAAAGTGGTAGAGATTCAATAGATTTGAAAAGAAAGAGTTGCATATGTTGGATTGTGGGGTAAGAATGGAAGCTTTTATGATTAAAAAGCAGAAGTGATTGTTTGAACTGGGTCTCCGTTTTGTCAGCGGGTGAGAACACCTGCAGCTCTGGTGAGATAATCCACAAGGGATGAAGGATCTTAGGATTTTTAGAAGCGTAAAGTTAGGGTGCTCAATTATAAGATCCTCTCTCCTAAAAGCTTTTAAGTAGTTTGAGGATGCTCCCACACCTGACACACTAAAAAATGATCCATTTAACATCAGATCCTCTTCTTTTCTCTAATTCCATTGTCGCCATTCACTTTGAACTGCATCCTCCCGTTTGGTCACCTATACCATTTTTCATTATTATAAATTGGGTACCCTAAATTAGTGAGAATGAGACAAACAAAACCCTTAAAATATTACCAGTGTACTTACCTCCTTGGAGAATCTGTTGGCAGATGCATTGCAACACTCTCTTTGCTAATATATTAAATCTCCACCACTTTTGTATTAGACAAAATGCAATCCAACAATCCAAATTGTTTGGATAACTGGTAAAATAATCCATAACCTAGGAGTGATTCGGTAAAAAAGGTTGTAACATGGCTTGGCCATGGAAAATCAATGAATTGGTAGCCAAGATGAGGGTTCTGGTGTTTACATGATGCAAATCTTTTGTTCCACACTCATATTCCTGACTTTGAACACAATGGGATTTAGACCTATACTAAGTGAGTCTCTAGTTGCAAGAATCTCACTCAATCCTGCTCTACTACATCCACATCCTTTTTCCTATACCCATTAACCCCTTCTCAATCTAGGCATGGCTAGAAACTGTTAGCGCCACAGAGAATACCTCATAAAATTTACAAAATAGAGAATACCTTAGAAACTTACACTATTAACATTTCTCGAGCTAGGATGGCCAGAAACTATTAGCACTACAAAGAATACCTTAGAAATTTACAACATCCGCTTTCTTTTTCCTATACCCATTAACACTTCTTGAGCTAGGCAAGACCATAAACTATTAGCACTACAAAGAATACCTTAGAAACTTACAAAATAGAGCAGAATTGAACTAAAATAGGTGAACTTACATAGTTTTTTTTTTTTTTTAGTGCATGTGAATGGTACAATTCTCACCCAATTAGAAAGAGCTCAGCCAAAAAGCCACAACAATACAAAGAATAGGAGGAAAGGAAGATGATTCAAGAAATCAAGAGCTACCTAAAACATATAAACCATGCAATTTATAGTTACTAGATGGAACTATGAATTGTGTTGCCTTGGTCCATGCTGGTGTACCTATAAATACCTTTTAGCTAGCCTTAATTATGAGTAACTGGGCAATTTTTAAGCATAAATAATTTTAAAATGGGCATTTCCTTTCCATTAAATTTTTGATTAGTATCAGTCCTTATAACTTGTAAGGAGTTTGTTCAATGATCCTACAAAAGGATAGGAATTGGCTTGTTTGGTTGTTGTAACATAATGTCAACTTTTATAGTTCTATGAAATCTACAAGGGACAACCATAAAAAATACCATTTAGAACTTGAAAAGATTTGGGCCATTGAGAAGTCTGTTTTACTCATATTTGAGCAATAAATAATCTATCCTTGGATTTGTGAGGATGGCCATTGCAATTCCCATGTTTAACATTGTGACAAAGCATACTCTAAAAGTTGGAGGGAGGGCTGAATTGTGAGAATAAATTCATATATCTGTGACAAAATTTGGGTTCTGACACATGAAGGTTTTTAGTCTTACATGGAAAAGAGATGAGAGGTGGTTAGTTGAGCTGCAATATAGCTACATATTATGTAAGACTATTTGTTGGGAAGCTTCTGACTGGGTAAGGTCGACAGAGGTCACTTAAGTGGTATGGAGGCTCAGTTTGTGCACTAGTTTGAGCATAAATGTTTAAGACAATTCTTATATTTATTAGTTTTTTTTAAAAAGGATGGGGTACTAGAGAGTACCACCTGTTTTAACAATATCATTTGCAGCCCTCCCTGGCCGAGTTCAAACTCTTGCACACATGGTGCCTAACTTTAAAGTCCACCAGTACGCTACAGATGAACAACCAATAATTAATTTATTATTGAGCTTAGTAATTTTGTTTTTTTGTCTAGTAAGAGATTGATTTCTATCAAAATTTTATTCTTCTATAAACTAAGGGAGAGGAGTCGATCGTGGGACAGGGTCCAATCGGTGGTATCGCTTTGGACAGTCTAGGGCCCACCGTTGGCTAATTTTTATGCCAATAAAAATTTCAAATTTATTTTTAAATATGATATGATAGATTCATATTAAATTCACAATATGTCCTATCATAGGTTGAATTTTTTTTGCCACCTTCTCAATAGTAGGTGAATGCAAGTGGACATTTATTTTCCTATTTCACATTATCAAGTGAATCTTATTTCCACAATATAAATAATATTTGTCACCTTCCCAATAAAAGGTTGTTGTAAAGGGATATTTTATTATCCAAAATATAAGTCTTCTTGCATTAAAAGTGAGTTGACTTGTACAAAAGACATTTTCAAGTGGTTTAATTTCAAATATATTTGAACAAAATACATTTCAACATGTCCCATTTCTCGTCTTCTTTTTATAGACAACTGGTTCGTGGGTGTCCATAACAACCAATCTTTTTCTGAATTTTCTTGCAAAATTGAAAAACACGAACTCTCAAGCTCACTATGCATTGCAAAATTTCATTAAAACACTTAATTATCACACTATTGTTTTCAAATCCACCTAAAAAAAATGATCATAAAAAAATATTTAAAACTGGTTACAATTCAAAAACAAATTTAATATCACTTCAAATCACCAACCAGAAATCCTACGTACCCATTAAGCTATCACTTCTACCATTAATCCATTCAATGCAAATCAAATTTCCTTCCATAATTCAAATTAATCTACTTGCTACCAATTCAAATTGTACAAACCTATTTATCCAACCAATCCTCATTTGTGTGATGCAAGTTACACATTATAGTTAATTCAAATTTCTCACTTTCTATTACATGCTCCTGAGCAACGATGACCTCCTCCAAATCAATGCAATCTCAAAACCGCATTCCATTTTCTATTGTTAGCAATTTCCTTCTCCATTTACATTTAAATGAATTGACACCTTGTTAATTTCCATAACCATCCTTTATGTTGTTATTAGCCAGTCTCCCTTTAAGCTCTATTATGGTGGAAATATTTCCAACCCTTTCGATTACAACATTACCATACATATATATGTTGCACAGAATGATACATATCCACGTATGTTTCCCATAGCCCTATCCATTTTCAT
>VDFB02345834.1:0-41510 GCA_007258455.2 Sequoia sempervirens | reverse complement strand
TTTATGGCATTTCATATCATTTTTCTGGAGTTGCTGATTTCATGGCTGATCTGTAGTTTCAATCAAATATTTGAAAATAAAATTATTCTTGTTCTGGGTATTAATCCTTTGTGTTTCTCTGCCTTGGGCGACCAACCTTGACAAGTACCAGATTTTATCATCAAGAATTGAATTTTCTAGAAGAAATCACCCTTTCTTGAGGGCCGTACCATTCTACCTTGCTTGGAAATTTGTGCCAAAAAAAATGCAATGGTTAAGGTTAGTTTCATGATTGTTACTTGGGCGCCATTATCTTAGGAAGCTATTGCATTTTGTTTGGGGTCTTTTGGTTGAGAATTGAGTGAGTTGTGAGCATTTCAATAGGGTTCTATATTGTTGGTGAAGTAATTTCAGTCCATGTTCAGTTATATCAGTTTGCATAATATCAGTCATTTGAGTTGGGTTTGGGTGAAAAGTCATTGTGAGCATCAAGGAGACATTATACTACATTACAACAGTGATAGACTTTCTTATTCTATGTTGTTGATAGGCACTCTCTAATTATTGTAAGTTGAACAGTAGTACTATCAGCAATCTTGCTTCTTCATCTTATACTTCATTGTAATACCCGTTGAATAAGTGGAAGAGGCTGGCTTGCCGCCTATTTATGTTTGAAATTGCATTGTAGTTCTTAGCATCTCCGCCATATGGTAGCTCCATTCCCATTCTGGGTTGGAAAGCACATGCTTGGCGTCGAGTTTTACTTTCAACATTATTAGTGGTAGGGATCCTCTGACCATATGATCGTCCAGCCTAGACACATTCTTGGTTAGAGTTGCTTTGTTCAGCAATGCCTAAGATCCTCTGACCATATGCTCACACCTTGCCCAACTCGGGATCTTGGTGTACATTCTTGGTTAGAGTTCATTCCGCATCGTTTGGGTTTTCATCTAACCTTTTAACGTGGTGCATGTTGTTTGTAATTGGTATCTCATGCATTTAAAAAAATTGGCTCGAATATTTCACAACCCATGTAACTGGAACCCTCACGTAAAATACCTCACACCGGCACCTAAAGAAGTGTTGCTACTGGCTTCACTCGATTCACAACTACATATATGCAATTCCGTCCTGGGTTTTGTAAAGCCTCGTAATAAAATTCATTTAATAAGCATTTCCTAATTTCGCCGAATCGAAGTGGCTTCCAACAACTCTCGCATATATGTTCTCCTCCTCGGCTATTCATGAACAACAATCGCCAGCACAGCAACATTTGCCTTCAAGACCCTTCCATGTAAATTCCTCCTCGAATCCTTGTCCGAGTGTCTTCTGGAAGTGGCCCGGATGCCCTCACAGGTAAGTGCCACCATGGAAAGCTTCCGTGAGAATGGTAAGGTTCTTCTACCCTCCACCCTGATCATGGAAATCTGCTCTTTGCAATGATCACCGATGGCTAAGTGTGTACCTGGTGTCCACAATAGATCCCCCAACAAGACCAGATGCCCATGTATCCTTGGCATACTCTGCCACAATCAAGTGCCTCCAGTCCTCTGCAATCTGTACCATAGAACTCAAATGAGGCCGGTGTGAAAGAGCGTCAGCAACCACATTCTGTGTACCTTTGATATAGGTGATATCAAAGTCATATGCCTGTAACTTACCCACTTCTGCTAACGGTCATTCAAATCTCGTTGCCCTAGGAAATGCCTCAAGCTATTATGATTAGTTTTAATACAAAACTTACTGCCCACTAGATATTGCCTGAATTTGGCCAAGGCATGCATTATGGCCAGCATTTCCTTATCATATATACTGTAAACCCTCTCTGGTCCTCTGAGTTTTCTGCTCTCATAAACAATCGGGTGCTTGTCCTGCATAAGCACCGCTCCAATGCCCTCACCAAAAGCATCACACTGAAGCTCAAAAGCTTCATAAAATCTGGCAGTGCCAACACTGGACATGTAGTCATAAGCTCCTTGAACCTCACAAAACACTCCTGTGCCTCAGGAGTCCAAATGAATGCACCTTTTTTGAACAAATCTGTCATGGGTGCTGCATGGCGTGAATATCCGTTGACAAATTTGCGATAGAAACCACATAACCCAAAGAATTCTCGCAGATGTGTAAGGTTCGCTGGAGTAGGCCAATCTACAATAGCACGGATCTTCTCAGGATCCATCCACACTCCCTCTGCACTGATAATATGGCCTAAGTATAACAAATCAGTCATCCCTAAATCACACTTGGATTCCTTGGCATACAAGGACTCCCTCTCCAAAATGTTGAGTATTGTATCCAAATGAGCCAAGTGCTCCTGCCATGTCCTGCTGTAAATCAAAATATCATCGAAGACAAGTACATATCTCCTCAGATGTTAGTGGAAGACCCTGTTCATGGTGGACTGGAATGTCGCTGGAGTGTTGGTTAGCCCAAATGGCATAACCACAAACTCAAAGTGTCCACAATGACAGCAGAAAGCAGTCTTCTCAACATCCTGCTCACGAACTCTAATCTGATGATATCCCGATCTCAAGTCTATCTTCGAAAAGTAACAGGCGCCATGGAGCTCATCAATACGAGGTATGGAATATCTGTTCTTAATAGTCCTCTTATTCAGGACTCTGTAATCTATGCACATACGAAGTGTACCATCTTTCTTCTTCACTAGAACAACTGAAGAAGCAAATGGTGACTCACTTGGTCGAATGTGACCCATAGCAAGCAGCTCCTTGATAGTCTTCTCTATCTCATCCTTAAGCCGCTTTGGATGCCTGTAAGGAGTAATCATGACAAGCTTGGCGCCCTCCTCAAGCTCTATGATGTGCTCAATACCCCTGTTTGGAGGTCTCCCTAGTGGAATGTCACTAAAAACCTTCCCATGCTTAACTCTCAACTGCTGAATGTCAGGATGATATTCGGTCTTATGCTGTCCCTCCTGTGTAGGTGTCAAAGTGCACTCGATAGCCCACTCAACCATGTCATGACGCATAAGTCTCTCCATCCGTCGAAAGGAAATAATCTTGACGTTACTGTCTCGGATGGCCTTTAGTAGATGAGTCTTCCCATCCACCTCGAACCTGATCTCCATGTCTTTGAGACGAAGCGTAACTTCCTCAAGAGAATGAAGCCACTTCATGCCCAAAACTAAATCAATATCACCCATATTCACCACATAATAATCAGCCTTGAATTCATAATTATTCAAGCGCAAAGGAAGATTCTTAATCATACGGTCACACCTGAGAGTATAACCATCAGCCACCTTAACCCGAATGCCCTAAAACTCCTCGGTTATGAGCCCACGCTTCTCCACAAATCTGGCATCGATAAAATTATGGGTGGCACCTGTGTCCAAAAGGGTGATAACCTTTTGACCAGCCAAAACTCCATGAAGTCTGAAAGATCCCTCCTGCTGAATGCTAGACAACCGTGCTTCCTGGAGTTGTGTTGTGACCTTTTCACACATCATTTCCCATTCCAAGATGGGGACCCTAATTTTGCTCCATTTTGTCTTTTCTGGCTTTGGTTTCGTCTCTCCTCTCGCCGCTCAATCTTTCGATTGTGCCCTCCGCCTCGCGGAGCTTTAACGTGGACTTGGCCAAGTCCAAAATTAGGTTTGTAATTTCTTCCGGCTGGCCATAATAAACGGCGAATAAGTTGAAAATAGAGATTGACATTGATGTCGGTATGCTTCCAGCAGGCTTCCACTGAAATTTCATCAGATTCTGACAACTTACTATTTTTAGTAAGTGTGCAATTCCGGGTGTTCCGTCAGCATTCTTGAAGTTTGAACAGCCACGCCACATTCAGAACACATCAGGCTACTCTCTGGCAAAATTTGAGCTGAAACGGACGACTTACTATTTTTAGCAGTTCAACTTCCGGAGCAAATTTCAAGGCCTATATGCAGAGTTTTTCAACGCATGTCTGGAAATTCCTTCTGGGTTTTCAGAGACCTTCGCGATGGTATAACATGCAAAATGAGATGACTTTCAGAGTTCAGCCTTCGGAGGCTATTTTTAGGGTTTGCATGTCAGGGTTTCCTTTGCATGTTTGATGTTTCCTTATGGGTTTTTCGAGAGCTTCGCGGTGATATGACATGCAAAGCGAGATAATCACTCCTTCAGCAACTTGCTATTCTTAGCAGGTGCATCCTGACAGCTGCCTCCCAGTACTCCAGAATCACGAACTGATCGCAATGCAACAGAAACGAGAACAAACAAAGAACATTTGATATGCATGCAAGATGGATTAGGGTTTCCAGCTTCGGGGCTCGAAAAGAGGGGTAAAAATCCAGAATTCTCGAAAACCGGTGTAAACCACCGCGATTTGTATCTTTCAAGCTATCTGCTAATAAATTGAGGGCAAACGGAGCACTTACTATTTATAGTAAAGTCATTTCGGTGAAATAGGCAAAAAATAGAAAGTCGCCATTGCATGTCGTACAAAGCGTCACCGGGTGAGGGTTTATCATTCAATTTCAAATCAAACGGGAAGCTGGTGGGAGGTATCGTAAACAGCGCTACTTGGCAACAGCAAACCAATCTCTTAAAATATTCTATTTTTTAGTAAAGGCCAGATGGCGGCGGTGGAATGGTGCTGGCGTTTACAGTCTCCTTATGTTTAAAATTTCAAACAACTGAAAGCCTAAAAGTATGAAATCATGGGATCTCACTATAAATAGCGGTACGGGGAGAAGTCGCATGAAAGAAAAATCCTAAGGCATGAGATGAAAATTTTTATTTTGAGTTTGAGCTTCATCCAGTACCACCCTGAATATGCGCCCTCAAGAAGAATGGAAGTGTTTGAAATCTTCAAGTCTGAGAAAATATTGCAGCTACCTTCAAATGCGCCCTCAAGGATGAAGAGACATAAAATTTTTCTAAGTCTGAAAGATATCCTCCAGCACAGGTGAAATGCGCCCACTCCAGCATGAGACAAGAGAAAAATTTTCTAAGGCAAAAGTTCATCCTGCTCCTATGGCAAAATGTGCCCTCATGCAAGGTCTCATGTTTGAAAATTCTTCTAAGTATAAAACTTCATCCACCTCCTATGGCAAAATGTGCCCTCCTCACAAGCTGAGCATGGAAAAGTTTCTAAGTATGAAGTTTCGTCCACCTCCTATGGAAAAATGCGCCCATGCAACAAGAAGGTCAAAGAATTCAAAGAAGTCAACAATTTTCATCCTTCATACATGGCAAAATGCGCCCAAAAGAGGCCATGTGAAGACAAAACAAAGAAAGTCAAGAGTCAACAAAGCAAGATGGCGTTTGAAAAGTTTATCCTCCATGCATGCTCAAATGCGCCCAAGTGAAGGCATGTAAAGACAAAAATGAGGGAGATGAAAGGTCACAAGAAGGCGTGGTAAATGTCATTTCTCCTACACATGTGATATGCGCCATGCAAAAGGTGGGTGTAGAGTGAAACGTGGTAAAGTTAATGAGTGAAAATGACTATGGCGTTGAAGTGTGAAGTATTCTCTCATGAAGTATGGGATGCGCCTAGACTTGAGGGATGATATTGCTAAGTGATGAACAATAAGGGAAGGCGTTAGAAATATTATCCTTCCTCAAGTGTGATATGCGCCCAAGTGTGTAAGGTGGAGATTTGAACAAAAATATTGCTAGACAAGTTGAATATTCCTCATGAAGAGCCAAATGCGCCCAAGGCATAAGGTGATGCTAGGCGTTGAAAGTTAAAATGTCCTCAAACATAAAATGCGCCCAGGGGGAGATTAAAGTTTACTAGGCGATGGAATTTTTAAATGAAAATGTCCTTCATGGTATAATATGCGCCCAAGGTAATGGAAATAGTTTTTTCTAAGTGAGTTGATGTAATGAAATTTTCCTCACAGGCAAGGTGAACGAAGTTGAATAAAATTTCCTAAGGCAAAATTTTCTAAAATGCAAGGTGATTCAAATTTTTTCTAAGGCACAAGTATTTTCTTCCTTAAGAAAATACGCCTAGACTCTGAAGGTGATGAATTTTCATTTTGTTTGAAGCACGGATGAAGTTGCCAGTGGAAAAGTCAGTGAGTGCCAATATTGCAGGAACAATGAGATTTTCAAGTCAGAGCAACAAGAAATGTTCACAAATGTGAAGAACGAGATTTAATTTGTTAAGGATTATTTTTCCAAAGTTCAAAATTCAAGGAAATTAAATGAACCCGTTCGTCGTATACCCATGAATTCGGCAAGTTCTAAAAGAAATTTTCTTCTGGGTATTGAAGATTATCGATGAGGAATGGATTTCGTCTTCCATAACTCGTTGGGGATTTGAGTAAAGACTTTAAATGGCACTGTGTTGATGAATTTCCTAAGGAAAATTTGAGAAATTTTCTAAGGCAAGGAAGGAAATGTTTGTGAAGATAGAATGCCTTGGCGGATGAATTTGAAATTGAGTGCCTAGATAATTTTTGATCAAATTCCTGATGAAAGGATTTTTCTCGAGTTTGAGTTGGATGAAATATCAGAGTGAAGTGCGCTAGGCAGAATGCAAGATGGGTTGGAAAATTGGCTAAGGCATTAAGAATTTGAACGCAAAGTTGGCTAGTGAAGACGATGAACCCTCGGAAGTTAAAACTTGAAAATCCTGGTAAGTAAGTTAAGTTTATATTATGAAGTGTTCTAATACCTTTCTCCTTGCTTGTTTTGCAGGAAGAACGTCGAGACTAGGCGGTGATGACTTAAAGTTATGAAGAAAGTAATCCAAGATGACATTTCAACCTCGAAGGAAGAAAAGTTACAAAAAGTGGCTAAGTGTTGAGACTTCGTATGTACCCAGCTCAAGTGACAAAGAAGAACTTGAAGAACGACGTTAAGAAGAAGATCAAGATCAGTGTGAACGCGTTTCAAAGTTGGAATCTTCTAGAAGGATAATGGTCATTAATGGCTCATTTATTATCCCACTCCTCTTGGTGGCGGTTTTTAGGGTGAATCTTGTTTAGGGCTAAGGTGGCACAATTCTGAGCCATCCGGAAATTCGACAGTAATCTAAGCCGCCCATTGGACTTGTATTAACTATAAGGGAAGTCCCCCTCATTTGTATCTCATTAGAAGGAGAATTAGATCAGAGTTAGGATAGCAGAGAAGGAGTAGAGAGCAATTAGATAGTTGATAGTATAGTTTAGATTGAAGAGGAAGGAAAGTCTTCCCTTTGGATACTTTGTAAGAAGTTGTCATGTATGCTTTCATAATAAAAGAATTTTCATTGATGGTGATTTCTTCTTTGTTATGAGTAGTTGTTGAGGCTTCTTCGTCCTTCCAATTCACGTAGCATCTTGAAGTAGCTTAAAGTAAAGTAGATTTCATTTCATGCAAGTACTTAGTAATTGTGGAATGTGGTGCTCAATTTGAACAAGACTTCGCTTGTCCATACCACTAGCGGGCTCACTGACGGTGGGTTCGCCCTGCGTGGTCAACTGGATTTACTTCTCAAACTTAACTTTGATTGTGATTCACGTGTTTGTATGCATCGTCTTGATGGTACTTGCATGTTGAGTTATAATTTGAACACCTTTCACCACTGCTTCGAAGATTGCACCGGTTTTGTGGAAGTTGTCCGAAGCGAGGCAAAGCAAGGCCCGGTTGAAGTCTGTAAGAATTGATCTCCATGTCCCACGCCGTAGAGTAGAACATAAACTTCTTAGGCCCTACACTCTTTAAATTCAGTTCATTTCTGGTTAGAATTAGGAAACTTGTGCTTACTTGCCAAATCATTTGAATTACACGAAGCCCTTAGTCCGCTGTCTGCTGTCAACTGTCAAACAATTGTGTAAGTCCCCTTGAAATACCAGCAAAACACATCGAGCCAACTGAGGGTAGTCTATTGCATGAAGGAACCTCGGAGTTAAATGTATGATCTATCTCGCAATCTTAGCATGTAGGAAACTTTGTTCAAGAGAGGATAGAGTATCCGTTGGGAAACTTTATTTTGTGTTGGTGCGGTCACGAAAACCACGTCAACAATTGGTTATCACAATGAATGGCAGTAGGCTCCATTGATTGTCCAAACAATTCTGCAAGGAGCTTTTCAAGCCACACTACTTCTTGAGCTGCCACACAAGTTGCAATATACTCAGCCTCTGTTGTACTCAGTGCCATAGAAGACTACTTTCTGCTACACCAAGATATCATCGCAGACCCCAAACTGAAGCAACATCGAGAGGTGCTCTTCTGATCAGTAACACACTCTGCCCAATCAGAATCAGTATAACCATGCAGCTTCAAGTCCACACCTGAAGAATATCTCAAGCCATATCCAACTGTGCCATGCAAGTATCTCACGATATGCTTTGCTGCAACTAGATGAATTTTCCTTGGTTCACACATGAACTGACTGAGTGCACTCACTGCATAGCAAATATCTGGTCTAGTATTGACTAGATACATCAACGATCCAATCAATTTCATGTACATCGTGGGATCCACCAAATCTGAACTAGCTGCAGCCTCTTTCAATTTATGCAAGTTGGTCTCCATAGGTGTAGACATGGATTTGCAATCCATCATACCAAATCTCTTCAAAATTTCAATAGTATACTTCCTTTGACTTAGAATCATCTCATCTGGCTTCTACCATACTTCTAAGCCAAGGAAGTAATGCATGAGACTAAGATCCTTCATTTCAAATTCAAAAGCTAACTCCCTGCATTTGATAATGAGGTGTTCTTCTCCAGTAAGAATCAGATCATCAACATACAAAACCAAGATCAATGCTTCGCCATCAATTACCTTGAAGTAGAGGTTTGAATCAACATCATTCTTGGAGAAGCCCAAGCTTAATAGTGTTGACGTGATTTTTGTGATCGCACCAACACAGAATAAAGTTTTCCCAACAGATACCCTATTCTCTCTTGATCAAAGTATCCAGCACACTAAGATTGCGAGAGAGTTCATGCATTCAACTCCAAGGTTCCTTCAATGTGAATAGTCTCAATTGGCTCGATATGATTTTGCTGGTATTTCAAGGGGACTTACACAATTGTTCGACAGCTGATAACAGCCAGTAGATTAAGGGCTTTCATGTAATTTGGATGATTTGACAGGTAAGTGCAAATTTCCTAAAGCTAACCAGAAATGAACTGAATTTAAAATGAGTGTAGGGCCTAAGAAGTTTATGTTCTATCTAAGGACGGGACGTGGGATCAATCTTGACAGACTTTGACCAGACTCTTCTCCGCCTCACGTTGGACAACTTACACAAAGTCGGTGCAATCTTCAAGGGGGTAACAAGAAGTTTTCAAATTATAACTCAACATGTAAGTACCATCAGAACGATGCATACAAACACATGAATCACAATCGAAGTTAAGTTTGTAATGTTTTCTAGTTGACTACACAAGGAAAACTTGTCGTCAGCAAGCCACTAGTGGTATGGATAAAAATGAAGTTGCCTCAATTAATACCAAAATCCACAGCTAACATCTATTTGCACGAAATTACACTACTTTAAACTACTTGAAGTCGAAGGGATGAAGAAATCTCGCTAGCTACTCATAACAAAGATGAATTCACCATTCAATGAAAGATCTTTTATTACAATAGTTTTTCACAACAATCTCTTACAAAGTTTTCAAAGGAAAACTTTCCTTCTCCTTCAAACTATGCTATGCTAAGCTATTACAACTAAAGTCTCTCTACTTTACTCTCTTGTCCGATCTCTAAGCTCTACTTAAAAAAAAAAAATGAGGGGGGATGCCCCTTTATATAACTGGCCAAGTCCAATGGACGGCTCAGATTATAATCGACTGGGTGGCCCAGATTGTGCCACCTCAGCCCTAAACAAGATTCACCCTAAAAACCGCCACAAAGAGGAGTGGGGTAATAAACGAGCAATTAATGGCCACCATCTTCTAGAAGATTCCCGTTTGTAAATGTGTTCGCACTGTCCTTGTTTGACTATAGATTTGATCAAACTACTTCAACTTCTGGCATGGCAGGCACGTTCTCAATCTGAAACTCCAAGTCTAGGCATAATTCTCCTCCTTCTGCTTGATGATGATTTTCTTCTTGATGTTGCTCTTCAACTTTGAAGTACTTGCTTGGTGGGTGATTACTTCTCCACCTCTGTTCCTGAAGGGTCTTCTTATCTTGGACTCGAGCATTTCTTCCTCGCCATCTACCTCTCTGAATTGAGTGCACATTAGGTTATTCCAACACTTAGCCATTTCTTGCAACTTATCTTCCTTCGAGGTTGTAATGTTGTCTTGGAGTATCCTTTCCACCTCTTCAAGTCATTCCTCCTGCAAAACAAGCAAAGAGAAGGACATCAAAACACTTTACAATATAAACTCACCTTACTTACCTGATTTTCATGCTTTGATTTCCAAAATTTGAATGATCTCCGAATCTGATAGGGCTCATCATTTTCCTCCAGCACAAATTTTTCCTTTAAATTCCCCTTGCCTTAGAATATTTATGAATTATCATACATCCCTCTTAGAGCACATTTGGAGACTTGAGCTTCCGTTTTCATTTCACCAACTGAGGCGTTCACTCTGACATTTCATCCAACTCTGGCTCGAGAAAATTTCTTTCATCAGGAACCTAATCGAAAATTACCTAGTCATTCAATTTCAAATTCATCACTTAAGGCATTTTATGTCCACAACACAAAATAAATAAATTTAAATTTTCCTTAGGAAATTCATCAATCCTGTGCCCATCAAAAATATTCACCTTGTAGGCCTCAGCAATGTGTGGAAGACTTTGAAATCCATTCCTTGTTGAAGATCTTCAATACCCATAAGAAAATTTTCTTCAGAACTTGTCAGATTCATGGGTATACAACGAACGGGTTCATTTAATTTTTCTTGAATTTTGAACCTTAGAGAAATAATTTTCAACAAATTTATTCTTGTTCTTCACATCTATGAGTATTTCTTGCTCTGACTTGAAAATTTCTTTATCGACCCTATGAAGCTAGCACGTCTGACTCTTGCTCTAGCAATTTTATTCATATCTCAAGAGATTTCATCACTCCAAGTCTAGGCATAATTCTCCTCTAGAGAGGTGGAATTTCGTTAACACTTAGAAAAATATTTAAATTCCATCAATATTAGGCATTAGGGGAGAATTTTCCTTAGAAAATTCTCATTCCTCCATCTTTAGTCACTTTGCTTGTGAAGAAATTTTTTATCAACACTTAGCACAATTCCTTTTAACACCTTGGGCGCATTTTACATGTCATGGAGGATATTTTATTATTTCAACGCCTATTATATTTCCCATTCAAATTACCATCATCTTGTCTTCAACGCCATGGGATTCCCTCCCTTGCATGTGCACGTTTTGTCTTCACATGCCCTCATTTGGGTGCATTCAAACGGTGGTGAAGGATGGGTGCATTTGGAGGGGGGTCAGGTGGACATCCATGCCTTAGAAACTTTTTTAAACATCTCCACTTTGAAGAGGGCGCACTTTAACCCTTGTACTTCTATTTTGAACACTCAAACAATTCTCTCAAACACTTTACCTCCAATGGCGCATTCAAGGGTCTCTGCATTCATTTCCTCACACTTAGTAAAATTTTCTAGCCCTCCTCAAACTGGGGGCATTTGAACCCCTGTGCTTTGATTTTAATGACTTAGAAAGTTCTTGAACTTCCTCTACTAGGTGGGCGCATATTGACCCATGAACTTTCATTCATCATGCCTTAGAAATTTTTTAAATTAACCTCTTGGCACTTGGGCGTATTTAACCCCCTCTACATCCATTTTGTGATACTTAGGAAGCTTCAAATCACTTCAATCTTTAAAGGCGCATTTGAACCTCTCTACTTCAAATTTCTCACACTTAGAACATTTCAAGGTCCACTTCTAGCAAGGCGCAAATCATACCTTGAGCTTCCAATTTGGATTACTTAGAAAATTTCTTGGAGCCTCTCATGAGTCAAGGCACATTTGGGTGTTGATGCTTTCAATTTGCATGACTTAGAAATTTTCAAGACCCCTGTTGTGACCTTTTCACACATCGCCCCATTCAAGATGGGGACCCCCTAATTTTTGCTCCGTTCCGGTCTTTTGGCTTGGGTTTTCTCCTCTCTCTCGCTCTGTCTCTTTTCTGGTGTCCGTCTTTCGGGGGGGTTGTGTCCGTCATTAAGCTTAAACGCAAAATATTGGCCAAGTATAAAATTAGGGTTTCATCGTTTCTGGCCAATTCAAAGTCAAGTAAAGTGAGAAAATTGAAAATTGAACTTAATGTTGTTGCTGCCAGTATATCCCGTTAGGCTCTCGCCGAAAGTTTTCAACAAACGCGGCACTACCATTTTAGTAAGTGTGAAATTCGTGGCAATTTGTCGGGCCTATTTTGAGATTCTCGATTACCGCCTTATCGCAGCGGCGGACGTACCGATTTTGCATGCCAAATTTGATAAAACCATTGACTTGATTATTTTTGAAGCAACCGGCTCTTATCTAATTCCTCGTACGACGCGCATTTTGCATGTCTGGATATTCCTTCTGGGTTTTTCGCGACCTTCGCGACGATGTAACATGCAAGCCGAGACAACCACTTTCAAGATTCAGCCTTCCGAGGCTATTTTTAGGGTTTGCATGTCAGGGTTTCTTTTGCATGTCTGGATATTCCTGATGGGTTTTTCGAGAGCTTCGCAATGGTGTGACATGCAAACGGAGATTCTCACTCAGTAAGGAAATTGCTATTTTAGTTAGGTGTGTCCCCACTTCCCGTTAGCCTGTAATCACGAGCCGCATCGCAGCGTCGTTAAACAGCACAAACGGAGAACTTTATTACGCAGTGTTAGGGTTTACCGGGCCTAAAATAGGCAGGCATCAAAGTCGTAAATCTTCAAACCATGTAAACCCCGACGATCCTTCCTTCAAGCTATCCGGCCGGGTGAAATTTCAAGCCTGTTCTGGCGACCTACCACGAGTAGTAAGTCGACGGAAACATGCTAAAAACAGTAAATCACTTAATGATCATTGTCGATAGAAGCCGACGGGTGAGGGTCAGCCGACTGGAATTAACCTTAATCGAGCTTGGGAGCTATCAATAACAAGAGCTTATTTATTTATAGTAAGCCACTTCAAAACAGCGCTATAACAGCGTAAGGACTAAAAGTGGCAATGTCGACAAGTTGATAAAGGCATGAGGATGCTATGTTTAAAATTTCAGGCCATTCCGAGCTTCAGAAGTCCAAATTCAGAGAACTTACTATAAATAGCAGGGCACGTAAGCTGGCGAGGATGATAAAATTTTGTCGAAGTCTGGAGTCTCGTCCAGCAGGCATAGGAAAATGCGCCCATCTCAGCTAGAGGCATGAAAAGATTTCTAAGTGTGAGTTTATCCTTCACACAGGGAAAAATGCACCCAAGGCAAGGAAAGTCAAACAAGGTCAACGATTTTCATCCTGCTCAGGGGTCCAAATGCGCCCAAAATGAAAGAAGGGAAAGTTAAAAAATTTCTAAGGCATGAAAAATCCGCCTCACCCCTCAAAATGCGCCCATCCTCCTCAGGGGGTGAAATGCGCCCAGTTCACAAGGTGGTCAAAGCAAAGTCAAACATGAAAATCCTCCTCATGCATCAAAATGCGCCCAAGATTGCAAGCTTATCCTGTAGCAGGGGCAAAATGCGCCCAAATGCATCCATGTCAAGACAAAAAATTGGAAGGTGAAGAGTCACCCAAGAATGTTGGAAGAAGTTTCATCCTTCACACACATCAAAATGCGCTCAAGGGGAGAGAAAGTCAACAAGGTCAAAGAATCTCGTCCTCCTCCATAGGCAAAATGCGCCCAAACTAGTGCATGTCAAGACAAAAAAGTGAAGTTGAAGGGTCACAAGGCGTGGTGGCAGGTTTGTCCTCCTCCTATAGGAAAATGCGCCCATGTTTGGAAGGTAAAAGGTAAATGCAAGTGGTAAATAAGGTGAAAGTTTTCCCAAGGCATGGTGAAAGGTGTAAATGCTAGTCGCTCAAGGTGTTAGAAAATATTTCAAGGTGTGTGGCGTGATTTTCCCTCATGTGTGCTAGGCGCCAAAGGTTGATGGGAGTCATAAGGTGTTAGAAAATTTTCTAAGGCGTGTGAAGTCAAAACAAACTTGCTAGGCGTTGGAAGTGGTAAGTGTTTGAAAATATTTGAAGGTGTTGAGAATAAAATGCTAAGTGAAGTGTGCGCCTGTGAGTAAGGGAGTTATAAGGTGTTAGAAATATCTTGAAGGCGTTGAAATATTTTCGAAGTGTTGAAAATTCTCTAAGGCGTTGGGCTTTTGAATAAATATTTTCCAAGTGTGGAGTGAAATACAAATGAAGTGAGGCGTGCCGGGAATATAAAATTTTCCAAATGAAGTTGATAGAAATTTCTCTCCACTGGCAAATGAAATAAAAATTTTCTAAGGCAAGTTCTCAAAATGCAAGAGATGATTTAAATATTTTCTAAGGCAAAATTATTTTCCTTAGAAAATACGCTTAGAACTCAGATGAAATTTTTCCGGAGCACGAGCAACTTTTCCCAGTGATGAAGTCAGAGATGATGATATTGCAAGGAGATTCATTTTTTTCAAGAAGTCAGAGCAACACAGAGTGATCGCAGGCGAAGTACGAATTTAAATGATGGAAGTAATATATTTTTCTAAGGTTCAAAATTGAAAAATTAAATGAACCCGTTCGTGGGGTACCCATGGATTCGAGGCGTTCTGAAGAAAATTTGCTTCTGGGTACTGAACATTTGCGATGATAAATGGATTTCCAAGTCTTCTGAGCTTCGCCGACACTCTTTCGGTGAGGAATTTGATCAGTGCTCGAATGGTGAATTTTCCTAAGGGAAAATTTTAAATTTTCTAAGGCAAATTTGAATAAAATGAGTTTTCAAGATGAATTTTCTTCGAATGATGAATCTGAAGGGAGTTGCCTAGATAAGTTTGTTTAAATTCTTCGAAGATGAATTTTCCAAGCAGATGATGAAGTTTAAAATTTGAATTCAAGTGACAGAGCTCCGGCTGGTGAGTTAAAAGAAGATGAATTAAATTAAATTTTCGAAAGCAAAATCTAAAACGCCAGTCAAAGTCAAGTTTCTAGAAGAATAATATTCCCGACGACTGGGGACAAGTGTCAAAAGCACCAGAGAGGGAAAATTCGAATTCTTGAAGTGGAGTAGTGGAGTTTAATGGCACTGGCTAAAATTAACTTCTTCTAGAATTCGAATTTTAGCTATAAAATGGAGAGGTTTTTTTTCACTCATTTTCACAGCTGGAGAAGTCGAACTTGCTCTGAGAGTGAGGCATTGCAGTGAGTTGCTGAGGCCTGAAGGAATTCAAAAGTTGCTAAGTCTGAGTGAGTTGCTGAGGTTTGAATTTTGCTGAGAAGTTGAGTTTGCTGAGGAGGCGCACTTGGGAGTTGATTAAATTTGTGCTGAGAGAAGTACGCCTTGAAGTTGCCAAGTTGAAAGGTACGCCATTGCTGATTAAAGGAGTGTTTGCTGAAGATTATAGAGGCTTGAAAGAGGTACGGCCTTGCTAGCACTGTAGTCTGAAATCTGATTTGTTGAGCTTAGTTGAGGTTGCCTGTGGGACGCCTTGGGGTGAAGCAAAGGAACAATTGAGAACTTAGAGGTGCGAACTTGCTAGTTTGATGTTTGCTGATTGCTGATACGAAGTAGTTGAAGTTGGAATTGCTGATTGCTGATTGAGAAGTAGAAATCATCAGAGTTCACTTAGAAACCCGTTCTAAGTGCCGGAATTCGAATATATTCAAGAGAAGAAGCTGAGGTTTGCAAACACGAGAGTTATTGCAGCTTCTAAAGTCGACTGCAGCCCCTATCATGCCTTATTTTATTAAACGTAATTGCTGATGAATGTTTGTTATGTTGCAGATGGCTGAAGCGAGGACAACCGGAAAGGACAATGGTGCCTCAAGACAAGCTGTGATCAAGAAGCTCAGCAAAACGTTCATGCCAGAGTCGAAGTTTATTTCAAAGCTGGGCAAGTTGACGGACACTAATTTGGGCGCTGTCAACTTGGAGACCCTCAAGAACAGGCTGTTCGGGATTGGAAGTCATCGGGCTTCGGTCACTTCGCACAACATCGTCCGTAGTGGATTGTATGCAGCTGCTGGTTTTCCGCCAGCTATTCAGTGTTCGGAGCTGATAATGGAGTGCGCCAACTGCTACGAGAAGGAACACCGGTCGATCACGACACTGTGATGGGCTGCGTTTGCCAATCTCACTCCTGCTGCCTATCAGAAGCTTTCTGATCCCTGCGCTGAACATATCATAAGTCCAGAGCCGGGCCGAAAGCGATGTATGCTTCTGCTTTTGAACGGTGCATGGATACAATTAATACTCACTGGATGAGCACTCCGAAGCCTTCTCGAACGAAGTTGCCGAAACAGATCATAGCAGAGGACCTGAAACAGGAGTATTGTGATCTTATCATGTTGCTGAGCAGGGTTGGTGGTTGCCCACAGTCTTATATTTTTGAGCCTTGGATGTTTTATTATATCAACCTGGTGTTAGAGGGAAAGGATTATGTCAATTGGGCTGAGATGATCAGCGATAGTATACATGAGCAGCTCCTGAGCTTAAGGAGGACTAAAACGTTCTACATGAGCTCCTACCTTATTTATATGTTGGCACGAATGACGAGGTACAGGGGGATTTCTTATAAAGAACCCATCGGTTGTGGCTCTCATCAATTCAAAATCCATGAGGCATGTACACAGTTGCACCTGTCGAGCACAACTTACTACAAGCGTGTCAGCGATTCATTCACCATGTACATCACGAGGCTGCTTCAGGAACGATTACACTACAGAATCTCTAGAAATGCACAGGAGCTGATTGAGAGGTATGGGTGCTGGTTTATTCAATTTCCGAGATTTTCATACATTAGGCTGCAAGGATTTTCTTCATACCCATATAGGCTGCCTAAGTACCCAACAGATAAGATAATAATGCTAGAGATATCTAGACAGTTGCTAGCCTTTGACAAAATCCAAAAGAAGAAGAAGAAAGGAGGGATAGAGCTTCCAATTGTGATGGGCAACTCGGATGAGGTGTGTCCTTCAATACAGGCGGCTAGAGAAGCTGAGAATGAGCTTCAATTTTATCATTTCTCATATCATACAAGCCGACAGCATTATGACCCGCACCATAACATCAATTGCCTCATTTCTGAGGAGTTCAAACATAAGGCCACCATTGAGGATTATTATTGGGCTAATTGATGAGATTGAAGTGAGGAAGAGAATGTTCTCTAGGTTTCCGATTACTCTGATCGGGGAGTGTGAGGTAGTTCCAGTTCCGGACCAGGTCAGCGAAGATATGGATGTAGTCCACCCGGATTATGCAGCAGTTCGAGATACTCCACTTCCGCCTATAGATTGGTCAGAGCCCGAGGTCGCAGATTTGGATACTCTATCCATCCCGGTTATGACATTCACCAGGGCATGGGTTGACAGAAAGGTGAACAGATTGAAAAGTAGGTCAATTGCTTTGAATTACAACTTGATGGGAGATCACAGGACGCCCACCACAGTATTAAGAAACAGGACGCAAGAGACCGTGAGTCCCAAAGAAAGAATTAGTTCAGCCGAGCCTCCACGAGTCACAATGGCAACGCCTTTGGAGACACGCTCTCCAAGCATTACGTGAGGTGTCTTTGTTTTATTACCGAGAATTGTAGCGAATCGCACCGGGTAGTACGCAGATGATAATAATCAGCCTCCACGGAGAGAGTCAGTTGGCCAGAGCATCAACACACCTAGCAGGGTTGATCAGCCAGGATCAGCAGATGATGAGGGACTATTAATGACTTCGGGCCAAAGAGAGTTAGAGGCGCCATGAACGATGGCTAAGGATGATATATAGTGTCGTGATACTCACCAATTTGAGGACGATGAGCCTCGTAATAAAGAAGAAGTTGAACAGTTAGAGAAGTCGAGGTACGTAGAGCAAAGCAGTTCTTCTCGGAGAGTACTATATGAGGTGCCCGGATCAAGCAAAGCGGATAGAATGAGAAGAAGCCCGAAAGGAGGAGATTGATCCAGCAGTTGAGATGGAAGAATTTTTGAACAGATCGCTCCTCCAATCAAGAAGAAGGCAAGCAGAAAGTTTTCAAGATTCCAATCGATGAGGATGGCTCTCGTACTCTTCACGTTGCTGTCCCACGAGTCGAGTGTGACCGGAATGAAGCAGTTCCTGAGAATTTTGTGGTCACCACTCTGGATTTGGGACGCCCTACTGGTGCTCAGATTGTTGAGGAGTGTGATAACTCCTTCCTTGCCCTGAAGGATAGATTATTCAAGAAAGAAGGGAAGTATAAGAAGCTGAAACGAGAACACAAAGCCTTAATTGGATATGTTCAGCAGTTGTCTCGTTCTCGAGGGCAGGATGTACCAGTGATAGAGCCTCCAGCAGATATTCCTAGAGAGTCGATCAGCGGCTTAGTAGAGTTGGGGAAGATGGCACAGGAGGCAGATAAATGGGTCACAGGAGTTCGTACTGAGACAGAGAAATTTATGGAGGACCTTGCCTTTGCCTTTCAACAGGCTTCTACTATTTTGACAATGCATGGACGCGTGATCATGCTTCTTGGGCCATGCCCCCATCTATCGCAGTAAGGTGATCCGGCCTTTGAGGTGTTGAGGCATGTGCCATTGCAAATAAGCGATTGATGGAGGTGTCATTCGGTGCTTAATGACCATATGATTTCTCTCGGTGGTATTCTTCGGCTATTACGGGGCGTGGCTTCTTCGATGCAGCACAGGCGGATTCAGACAGGGTACATAAGGCCATGGCCAATATCATAGATGGAGTTCAGAACACCTTCGAGGCCATATTTGCTAGGCGGCTGAATCCAGATGAAATAAGTTTTGATAATTTGAGGGGTTTGCTGGTTCCCTTCTTCGCAGACATTAAGACCTTTGTACAGGATGACTTTGAGAATACTGCTACATTCTCCACTTTGATCCAGAACACGCAGGACTCATTAGCTGCTTGGAGAAAATCTTGTACAAGGCACGGGCATTCAGTCACGGTGTTAGAGTTTCAGTTAGATTGTGTTCCACCGATTTCAGCTCAGGAGGTTGAGGCCGTACTTAGCAGATTTGTTGAGTTGGCAATCAGAGAGAAGGCAAATGGGAACACACTACTGGACGAGGATCTTCTAGAAGACTGAATATGGAGCATTTATTGCCTTTTGCTATTTTGGGAGTGAGTGGGAATCTTTGGTTCATTTAATGTACCACTCCCTATTCTGGCAGTTTTTAGGGTTAGGGTTGAGGTGGCACGATTCTGGCCACTCTATTGATTGTAACCCTAGCCGTCTTTTGGGACTTGGCTAGCTATAAAAGGGGGAGTCCCCCTCATTTGTAATACATTAGAAGATTAGACAGTAGACATTGTGAGAGATTGGGCATTAGCATTAGAGTTAGAGCTAGAGAGTAGAGTATAGTAGAGCATTTTGCATAATTTGGAGAAGAGAAGTTTTCCTTTGAAGACTTTTGGAAGACATTGCAACACATTTTATGATAATAGATCTTTTCTATTGATGATGGAATTCGCCTTGTCAGCGAAATGCTAGCAAGAAGTTTCTTCTTTCCTTTCAGATTCAAGTAGCTAGTTCATGCAAAACAGCTTACTCGCGTGTGGTGGTGTTTTATTGAGATAGTTTCTTTGTTTTATTCCATACCACTAGCGGCTTGTTGATGATAAGTCTGCCTTGCGTGGGCAACTGGACATTATCTTGTGTTTAACTTCGGTTGTGGTTTACATACTTATATGCGTTGTTCTGATGGTGTATGTATGTTAAACTATAACTTGAATACCTTTTGCTATCCCCTTTGAAGATTGCACCGATTTTGCTGAGGCTGTCCGACGGAGGCTAGGTGAAATCCGGTTGAAGTCTATTGAGACGAAACCCCCACATACCCTGCATTTAGAATAGAATATAAATTTCTTAGGCCCTATACCCTTTTATTTTCCGCACATTTCTTGATTAGTTTTAGGAAAAGAACCACATTGCCAAATCATACACGTGAGAATTCCCCTTCAAATCATACATTAGCTGCCGACCGCAAGAAATCTGACATTGTGTAAGTCCCTCGCACGAACACAAAGCAATACACATCAACCAAACTGGGTCTATTCGCACTTAAGGAACCTTGGAGTTGAACATGCGAACTTTCTCGCAATCTTAGCGCATGGAATACTTTGATCAAGAGAGAACGGAGTAGCCCCCAAAACTATTTTGTTCTGCTGTTTGGTATGGTCACAAAAACCACATCAACAACCCCCTCTTCAACCTCAAGGGCGCATTTCTAGATTCGAGGTGATTCTTCTGATCGTTCATGATGTCTTTAGCTTACCCTAACCCTGCTATTTTTAGAAAGTTTCGCAATTCCTGTAGTTCAAGCTGACTTCAGGCTCCGGAAGGCTTGATTTTCATTTTTCCTTGATCCTCATGACATGACTAAGCTGTTGACGCCTGATGCCTGCATGCCCTTGCTATTTTTAGTAACTTGCTAAAAATAATAACTGTTTAGAATGTGCTCAAACCTCGTGTGCTAATTGCTTGAAGAATGTCGATTGTGGCTGGATACTGCTTCTGCCTAACTGCCATGTTCTACCCTTGAATTTAGGAAACCCTAATTCCTCCACACCAGCTTGCTAAAAATAGTAAGTGCTTGATTTTCCATCTTCTGCAACTTCATTTGACTTGAAATTCGCGCCATGGGGTCCTCATCACCTGCTTGACTTGTTCATATTGACGCCTCGTGCTGACCTGCTATTTTTGGCATGTTTCTGGAGGTGGTTTACTATTTATAGTAACTGCTCAGTTTCATGACTTCCACAACTTCGTTTGGCTTGAAATTTGGATGTCGTGATCCTCATCACTTGACTTATCTGTTCACACTGGCGCCTGATGTTGACTTACTATTTATAGCCGGTCTTAGGAATGCCTTACTAAAAATAGTAAGTGCTCCGTTTGTCTTCAAATTTTGCTAGCAAACTCCCTGGAGGATACTAATCATGGTGGGATACTTCAATTTTGGAAATTTTGAGGTTTGACCCCTCACTTTGAGTCCCAAGGCTCAAAACCCTAATTCATCTTGCGTGTGCCTCAAACGAGCTCTATTCAACTCTGTTTCTGTTGCATGTCACTGTGCTCGCGATTCTGGAGTGTTGGGCAGCTGTTGGAGTGTACCTGCTAAAAATAGTAAGTGGTTGAAAAGGTGGCCAACTGGATGTCAGATTATTTTGCATGTCACACTGCCCGAGGGATCTTGAAAAACCCAGAAAAATCATCGACATGCAAGCACTGGCTAAAAATAGAAAGTTTTTGAAAAGTGACCAGTTCTATTTGCATGTTACACCGTTGCGAAGCTCTCAGAAAACCCAGAAAGACTATGCCGACATGCGTTGAGAAAACCTACATGCAAACCCTAGCTAGCCCTGACTCTGAAGGCTGAGCGTTGAAAGTTGTCGTCCCGCTTTGCATGTCATATCATCGCAAAGGTCTTGAAAAACCCACAAAGAATCTCCAGACATGCATTTGAAAATTTAACTTGTAAACCCTGGAACTAGGCCTCGAAGGCGGAACTGCTAAAAATAGCAAGTTGTCCGTTTCAGCTCAAAATTTGTAGACGGGCAGCCTGACATGTCCTGGATGCAGCATAGCAGAGAGAACCTCAATAGTGTTGAGAAAATGCCCCAAATTTGGTACTTATTAAAAATAGTAAGTTGTCAAAATTCACTAAAATTTAGCTGGGAACCTATTGGAAGCCAACTAACTGCAATGCCAAGGTTAGATTTCAACTTGATTATTCCACTCGACTTCAAGCTGGCCGAAAGACTCAAAACCCTAATTCTCAGACTTGGCCAAAATCTCACGTTTAGGCTCACAGATGGGTACAACCCCAGAAAGGCAGAAAGCAGAAAACGACCGAAAGAGAGAGAGAGAGAGACAAAACCAAAGTCAAAAGACCAGAATGGAGCAAAAATTAGGGGGTCCCCATCTTGAATGGGGTGATGTGTGAAAAGGTAACAACAAATAGGTAACGATCAATCCTTTCGTACCAAGCATGAGGAGCCTACTTAAGGCCATACAACGCCTTCTTTAGCCTACAAACATGAGACTCCTTCCCATGCACCTCAAATCCATCAAGTTGCTCAATATATACCTATTCCTTGATTACACCATTCAGAAATGTTGTCTTCACGTCCATCTGGTGAATCTTCCATCCTTTAGATGTTGCAATAGCAATGATGGTCTTGACTGAAGTATAACGAGCAACTGGAGCAAAGGTTTCCTCATAGTCAACTCCCTCTTTTTGTGAGAATCCTCTTGCCATGAACCTAGCTTTGTACTTCTCAATGCTCCCATCAGTCGCATGCTTGATCTTGAAGAGCCACTTAGAAGATACCACAGATTTTCCTTTAGGTCTAGGTACGATGTGCCAAACATCATTCTTGAGAATGGATTGATACTGATCAGAAATAGCATCTCTCTAAACTTGTTGACTAGAAGCTTCCTCAACACTGGAAGGCTCAGACTCAATGATTTGACTCATCAAAGCAACATAGCTAGAAAACTTATGAGGTCTCTTACTTTCTCTGAAAGTTCCTCTCGAGGCTGCAAACCTTTCTACCTCCTGCATTGTTTGCCTAGCCCAAAGAGGTTTTATTCTTCCAATCACAATATTTGTAGGCCCATTAGTAGGTTCCAAGGGCTCGACTGGATCATCATCTTCTTTAGGTTCTGGAGCCTCCCTCTGAATCTCAGGAGCCTCCCTCTGAATCTCAGGAGCATGGTTAACTTCCATATCTTGAGGAGACTCTTTATTGTCTATCTCCATGTGAGTGCCCTTGGATCTCCTGAATGCAACATCCTCTTCAAATGTAACATCCCTACTGATCTCAATCAACTTCTGACCTAGAATGTAGATTCTGTAGACTTTTGATCTCTCACTGTAACCTACAAATATCCCCTTCTTGCCAGAAGGTTCCAACTTTGTCCTTTTATCTTTCAGTACATGAACATACACTGGACATCCCAAGATCCTCAAATGGCTTACTTCTGGCTTCACCCCTATGAATGCTTCTTCGGGAGTCATGTTTTCCAAAATTCGTTGAGGGCTTCTATTCTGAACATAAACGGTTGTCCTAGATGCTTCAGCCCAAAGGAAGGTTTGCAAATCTTGGTCATGAATCATGGCTTTGGCTGCTTCCACAATAGATCTGTTCTTCCTTTCAGCAACATTGTTCTGTTGAGGATTATAAGGGGCACAAAATTCCCTCTTAATCCCTGCTTCAATGCAAAAGTTACAGAAGTTGCCAGAAATATACTCTCCTCCGTTATTGGATCTTAGAACATTGATCCTCTTCCCGGACAAGTTCTCTACTTGAGCTTTG
Source organism: Sequoia sempervirens (assembly GCA_007258455.2). Classification (NCBI taxonomy): domain Eukaryota; kingdom Viridiplantae; phylum Streptophyta; class Pinopsida; order Cupressales; family Cupressaceae; genus Sequoia; species Sequoia sempervirens. The sequence goes on along the minus strand of VDFB02345834.1, from coordinate 18,169 downwards.
AATTATTTGAATCTCTCTAATACCTCCTCAGATTCTTTAGGTTTCAAGAAATAAATCCAAGTCTTTCTAGAGTAGTCATCAATAAAAATAATATAACACAAGAAACCACTCAAAGAAGCAATAGACATTGGAACACATAAATCAAAATGAATAAGATATAGAATACATTTGAATCTACTTTCACTACTATGGAATGGACCTTTTGTATTCTTACCCAATGTGCAACCTTTGCAAGTACCTTCATGCTCCTGGTTGAGTTTTGGAAGGCTTGAAACCATCTTCTCCATGGTAGGAAGTGCTTGAAAGTGAAGGTGAGCCAATCTTCTATGCCATAGTTCACATGAACTTGATGAATCATGCACCAATGCTTGAAGTGGATGAGTGCAAAGTCTATAGAGGCTCTCATGTCGAACTCTAATCACCCGAGCAGTCTTGATATTTGAGTTCTTTGTCCATGCAAGAACTTTTCCTACTGAAAAATGCAACTTGGTACCCCTTGTCCTCCAAGGCTTAAATCGAGACAAGGTTTTTCTTGATGCCTGGAACAAATAGCACATCACTCAACTATAAGGAAATGTCAAAATCCAAGTGAAGAGAGGAGGTCCCAACTCTTATCATAGAATAGCTAGTATTATCTCCAATAATGACTTGTTCACTAGAATCTCTCTCCACCAAATCAGATAGATGTTCTCTAAATCCGGTAATATGGCGTGAGGCACCACTATCAATCAACCAAGTATTGTTGTCGGTAGGCACACTGCTTGAAAGAGCTGAATAGAATAGGAAACCACTTGAATCCTTCTGCGGAGGGATCTCATCAACATCAGCAATGGAGGCCTGGTTCGACAAACCTTTTCATAGTGACCATACTTGTCACATCTAAAACATTGGACTCAAGAGAGGTCCTTCTTCTTCTTGAATGTAGGAGCACCATCAGCTCCTTTATCTCTGTTCCTCTTGAAATATCCTTTCTTTCCATATTTCCCTTTCTTCTTCAAGGATTGAGTGGCAAGAACATGAATGTCTTCATTAGTAGAGCTTTGACCAATACCCCTCATAGCCAACCTAGACTCTTCTTGAATACAATCCGCCCTCAAACGATCAAACTTGGGAAGTTTTGATCTTGCATTGATTCCTTGAATGTAAGACTCTCAAGATGAAGACCATTAAGAGCCAACATGGTCAAATCCTTGTCATCAACAATATGACCAATAGTGGAGAGCTGATCTCTCAACTCGGAAATCTTCATGAAGTAAGCAATGACGGATTCTCCTTTCATCATCTTGACATGATGAAGTTGTTGCTTTAATGCAAGTGCACAAATTGTGTTGTTGATCTCATACATCTCCAAAGTCTTAAGATCTCTCTTTCCATCTTCAAGTTGGAGATGATTGGAACAATATGGTCCTTCATGGAATCAACCAACATCTTCTTCGCCTTAGTATCTTTCTTCTTCCATTGAGTCTTCTCTTCCTCATTAGTAGGCTCGGGGACTTTGCTCTCCACGAACTCGGCTAACTCATTTTCCTCCAAGGCGAGCATAACTCTGAATCTCCAAGATGTGAAATTAGTTGCTCCCTGAAGTCTATCCTTGATCTTGAGTCCGTTCACCATCTTGATGAAGAGATAGATGTGATCAAAGATGAGAAAGAGAAAGAAGAGTATCGCTGCTTGACTAAATCTGATCAAGATCTTCCTTATACCCGCTCGGATACCATGTTAATTTTAAGATCAGATTAGATATGCAGAATTTAATTCAAAAATCGGACAAAATAACACAACAGATACCTTGGAAAAACCCTCCACTTGACGGAGAAAAACCCAACAACAATCTATCACTTATAATATATATATATTGATTAATAATGAATGTCTCCTTTACAAAGAGTTCGATATGAAGGACAAGAATAAGCACCACAAACAAATGCTAACACAACAATTAAGTAACTCAGCCTTCAATGGATATATCAATCTGCACTTGATATCTTCTTACTCCTTCAACTCGCACTAAGGATATCGAACTATAATGAACAATGAATGGATGATGAATGAGATGCAACCAACAAATATATATACAAGATAAGGTAGAGGACGTGACCCTTCAAAGCATCATGTCGCCTTCATAAAGGATCAACTTCTAAGATAAAGTTGGTCAACATAAGGAGTGTGTCCCTTTATAGAAATTGCGTCCACAATATACATGAGGTCGGCCTTATCAAGAATCATGCCTCTTCATGGATTCGAGTCTTCATAATAATTAATTATCATTTAATATCAAAGTCGCGCCTCTTCATCAAATAGCTATCTCCATAAATTAAATATCCAACGGCTATTATTTAATTTATCCAATAGTGTAAAGGAGATTAGGTTGGAAGTGACACCCGATGCTACACAATAACATCAACAAGAATACCACTGGTTTCATATACAAATTTATTGTCAACTATGCGTGTCATCAGAAATCACATATGGCACCAATGAAGACCATGATGCATCCCAAGGTAGAGGAATATTTTCGCCCATTTTCTAAACCTAGTGTTCTTTTCATCCTGGCTCTTTCCTATAGTTTGTGATAGTCTTCCTATCATCTAGTGGATTGCCATGGCCTTGACTTTCAGAAACGAGACTTAAAGATTAGGTTGTGTTTGCAGATCTAGTGGTGTTGCTTGTTGTATTCATGAGAGTTTCTTCTCTAAGGTCACTTTCATAATATCATGAATCTTATTTCACAATTGTCGGGCATATCTTGAGAGTTGAGAGTATGGGGAAAAACTTGCAATTTAAAAGTAAGAATTTTTTTAGAAGGTAGGGGCTGCTATTTTTCAGGAAAAGATTTCAATTAATCTTGTAGCATAATTATTTTTGTTTCATGGGACTCCTTATTCCTTGAAAATAGATCTTGAAGCCCCTCATGCAACCGCACTCAAATATAGCTCAACAAAAGAAATATAATACATATATAAAAAATGTAAGATGTGTTACTGGGTTCTCTTGTTCTGGGTCCTATACCTATTCTGGGAGCACCTGAGAGTGCCCCAAACACCCTAGGTTTCCCATGGGTTTACATCCCATGGACCCACAGGGAACTTGGGGCGTCTGAGGCCCTCCCGTGGGTGCCAACGCCTAGGGGCACCTAAACTCAATGCAAAAACATTTTAAAAAGTTAACTAAAAAGTGAAACTAACCCTTAAAACGGCCTCTAAAACCCATTTAACATTTCATTGCTCTCCTCAAATACATTCATCGAGCATTTTTTTCCATTTTTCCATTTTGAAGGGTTGATGGTTTTTCGAAGAAGATTGATCACAAAGTGCCAAAGGATTGAGGATACCTTGCACAAAGGAGATCTAATCATCTAAGATAAGCATTGTAACTGATTCTTTAGTTTTTTAACAAATTGTTTCAAGTTTTTGATGATTTTTTTCATTTTTTTCATTTTGTTTTAGAACAAAAGAAACAAGTTTTGCTATTTTTTTCAATGTTTTTTGGTGTTCATTTTGAACTTTCATTAGTTTATACTTTATAAATTATACATATTGAAGGGTTGTATTTGTTTATTTATTTAGTAATTTAAAGTTTTATAATTTCTTATAACAACAAAATCAAATTGCAATCTATTTGAAATGGCCACAAGTTCAAGTTCAGTGGGTATTGATGCAAACAAAAACATTAAAATTGATCAAGCATCTCCTTTATAGAATTATGTTATGATGCTTGAACAACTTCTAGGAGGTGGGGTATTCATTTGGGATTGTGGTGAATGCAGAGTCCAATTTAAGAGCTCTTATAATCGAGTGAAAGCTCACTTACGTGCACAAAGTGGGAAAGGGATTAGGATATGTGAAGGGCAAAATAAGAAGGGGTTTCCAATGGAAAAAATTATGGCATAATTAGAGAACAAGAAAAAGCTGATGCTATGAGTGAAAGAGCAAAATTAAGATCTCATCTTTTAGCAAAGAGAGCATCAATGGCTTTATGATTTACCTATAGATTTAGTAATGGCCTCTCAACATCCTTGCTTGGAGACACCCTCTATCTAAGCAGAAGATCCCACTCCTTGCAAAAGAGGCCCATTGGATAAGGCATTTCAAAATGAAGCATAAGACATTGCAGAGGAAAAAGTTGAATGTTGCATTTATGCCAATGGTCTTCCTTTCAACTTGGTGAGATCACCATATTGGTATGAAATGGTGGCAGAAATCAATAGTGCACCTTCTAGTTTCATAGGTCTTGGGTATGAAAAGGCGTGCACCACCTTATTAGAAAGATATTTTTTTTGTAGAAACATCACTGAAACCAATTAGGGATTCTTGGATTGAACATGAGTGTCAATTGTTTTTGATGGATGGAAAGATTGCAAAAATCGACCTTTAATAAATGTTATTGTAGTGTCCCCCAAAGGGGCAATGTTCTTGAAGGCAGTTGATTATGAGGGGAAAATCAAGGATGCATAATTCATTTCTAAAATCCTCATTGAGTCCATAGAGATGGTGGTTCCTGAAGATGTTCAAATCATTATGGACAATGCAAAAAATTGCAGGGCTATAGGTGCATTGGTTGAGAAAAGGTATGAACACATTTTTGGACACCATGCATCTTACGTTTCCTTAACTTGGTGATGCAAGCAATTGGCATTCAAATAGAGTAGGTGAAAGCTATATACCAAGAGGGTGAGGAGATTCAATTGTTTGTGACAAACCACCATATGTCACAAAGCATTTTCAAAAATTTCTCGAATTTGGAATTGTTGAAGGTAAATTTAATTTAACTATTTAATTTATTTTTTAATTTTATTTATACCATGTATACTTATATAATATATTTTAATATGCTATTAACTTATGTTTTACACGATCTCAGGTTGCTAAGACTCAATTTCCATCACACACAATCATTTTGAGACAACTTGTGAAGGTGTGAGAGGCATTAGGTGCCATGGTTATAAGTAACCAATAGAGTATTTGGAAGCAATCAAGTTCAGAGAGGACCCAAAAGGTCAAGTCATTGATCCTAGATGACGATTGGTGGGATTTTGTGGACTATGTCTTGAGTTTCATCGAGCCTATCATGAGTATGGTTAGGTTTTTTTTATTCAAATTGACCATATTTGGGGGAAATCTATGATTGCATTGACTCCATGATAGAAAAAATAAAGGTCATAATAGTACAAAAAGAGAATGACATCAAAGAAACATTTTTTCGAAGTGTTGGACAAATCATTCATCATCACTGGAACAAGATGAACACACCATTGCATCTCCTTGCATATGCATTGTCTCCCAAATACTATAGTGCACAAATACTTGCTTTGCTAGGGTGAACTCGACCATATAGAGATAGTCAAGTTGCTAATGGGTACAAGCGAGCATTCAAAAGACTCTTCTCAAATCCAAAAGTGGTGGAAATTGTTAGGAAAGAGTTTGGCATGCTCATCTTAGGATGGAATCATAGTATTTGTGCTCTTCAAGACCAATATAGTGTAGATTCTCTTACATGGTGATACCTCCATGGGCAAGACTATTTGTTCCTCCAGCCTCTTGCAATCAAGATTCTATCACAAGTAATTTTTATTTTTTATTATTTAACATTTGTATTATAAAATTTAGTACTTACCATTCTTTAATTTTTTTTGCATTTTTTATTTTTAAGTTGTTTTGGTTTTCTCTCCAGTCTCAACAAGTTGCAAGTTCTTTGGCTAAATGGAATTGGAGTACATACTCTTTTATCCACTCAGTGAAGTGTAACCCATTGGCTGCAAAAAAAGCAGAAGACTTGGTTTATGTCCATTCCAACTTGCGTCTTCTATCACATAAGGAAGATGAGTACAAGGAAGGTTCAATGAAGCATTGAGACATAGCCCCTGAGTGTGCCAACTTGGATGCATCTATTGCAGAGCTTGCTAGAGTCACTCTAGATGATGATGATGATGATGAGACTCTTACACATGATGCACCTAGTACGAGTGGCAATGCATTTACTTGTGGTTCAATTGATGTTGAACCAAGCAATGACCTTGATCTAGATCCTTTGATGATTGATGAAGATTGAAAACAATTATACAAACTTTTGATCGTATTTATTTCAATTTTGTAATTGTAATGATCTTCATTTGAATCGTGACTCTAGACGCATATGATATATGACATAATATTGAAATTTTGAACTATCAATTGACATTTATCTTTATCACTACCATTGTTCAATGATTCAATGATGATTGGTGAAGTATCATACTATCAAATGTATTTACAATTATGTATATTTTTATTTTTTTTGCATATATATATATATATATATAACCCTTTTTCTATACCAGAACCAACAACTTAGAATGTAAGCAATAAAACTTATCATAAACATATCAATAAGCAATATAACATGCCATCAAACACCAATTTCAAAATTTTATTAATATTATCTCAATGTTAGTTTCAAGCATCTGCACTTTCGAGTGTATCACGGTAACTACTAAATAAAAAGTACATGACAAAAATATTCAACAACGAGCACTAACTGTTGTAACTTCCCCTTTTATGCTGTGGCTTCCTTCAGTTTGCGTTTCTTTAGGCTTAGATATTTTGGGGATTCTATTTGTAATGGTCTCTGTTAGCTGTTGTAGTGGTCTTTAATTTTTCGTGCTTTTCCTTTTTTCAGTTGGGAGTTTTGTCTTTTGTGGAAGTGCCTGTTGCTGGGAGGAGGGGGAAGGTTTTGGGGAAGATATTCAAGCTAATTCAAGGCATATGGAACCATGCTATAGAAGGAATTTTTCTGTTGAAGATCTTCCAATCAGTTGCGTCCATTTTTATGTAAATGTCTAAATCGTGATTTAAAACATTGCTGTGATTGTTTTTAGCACAACCTTAATATTTCTCTCTTTCATCAGGTTTTTGTTGTTTTGGTTACAATCACAGTCTTGAGTATAAACTGCAGTAACCCAGTCTCCTGTTAGAGTTGGCTTGTGGGAGTAGATAAATGTAGTAACCCACCCTTGTTTGAGTTTAGGCTTTGCGAATTTGCTCGATTACTTCCAATTTGACATATGCTAGCATTTTGTCAAACACTCAACAGTATGTTGCAAGAGATTTGTGACAATGTTCATAAGAAGTGCAATACAGGGAAATGTCATTCATCCACTCAAATAACCATTTACGTTCAGATAGTAAAGTCTAAAATATATTACATATGGATAACTCTAGCTACAGCTATTATGGAGTTTTCAGACTGAGTACATTGTAATCTCAGATTTCATGCAATGTTATTTCAGACCTGAGAGGAACTATTGGTGTATTGCAGACATGTCAAACTAAACCTCCAACAACACAGTTCTGAAAATACAACAGCAGAGATATCAAAACTCAGAACCAATATTATAAAATAAATACCACTTTGCAAGGTCTGAAGATGCTACGACTGGTTACACAAATGCATACTGGAATAGGAAGTGGTGGCTAGGTCTGCACTATGAATACTCAGAGTTATATGCTCAGTCCACAACTCAACGCCCAGCAGTAATCTCCAGGTAATGTCAATGCAAAGGACTCCCACGATTTGCAGCAGCTAGGAATATCAACCTCCAGGAATGGTGTGTGGTTTGTGTAGTTGACCTTCAACAGTAATCACACCCAGCTCTATGAATGACGCCCAGACTGATAGTATTAACCCCTGGCAACAGCGCTGGAGTTATTGACTGGCCATGCCCTCTTAGACAATCACACCAACCCTTTCCCAGACTCACAACCTCTGATTGCAGCAGTTATCAATGGCAGCAAGATTGATGACTAACCACAGTTCATTTCTTGCCCACGATTTCCAGCAGTAATAATATATTTACTGCAGATCACGACATCCATAAAATTCCCTGAGATTTTAGACTCTTAAATGCAATCGCCCAGTTTTGAAAGTGCAATAGAAAACTTTTCCAATTTTCTTGTAGATCTCTTTGCTCTGAGATATTAATCAATATAATTGCAATATTTTGATAAATCCTTCAGACCCTGAATAATGAAGTCTTCCTGTATTTGTTGATGCACAAGTACAACCCAAATGGAATTGTTTGCAAGCTGGCTTAGGAGATCTTTCACTCCTATACCGAGCTATTCCTCATGAGGGTTTTTGTCCACAGTGAAGCTGAGTATCTCCAGTCCTCTTGTAAAACCCTTAGCAAAATTTTTCTTTAACCTCAATGAATGTGCAAAATGAGCTCTCAATACCCTTTTATATTTCCACGCCCAATTTGCATTTGAACTTCATTTCATTTAATTTGCTTTTGATGGTCATTTATATATTTCATCATAAAGTTGAGGGATCAAAACATTAAAATAATAATACTTTATTTTGATTGAAGTGGGGGAGAGTGTTTGACAATTGACTTACCCCTCATCCACCCACAACTAATAGATTGGGATCAACAAGGACCTCCGAGCTTGGACATATTTGAGAACAACAAAGCAATAGCTGAGTTCATGGGACTTCAAGAAGGAATACCAAAGTGGGGACCATAAGGTTGGATTCATCATAGAGCACAACACTCTCCCCCATTTCCATTAGGTGACGCCCTCGATGCTGACATAACCTCCATGGCCATGCGGGAGTCTTCCCTGCATCTGACTTACTTAGCTCGAGGGGTAGAGTGCCTTTGCAGGTACTCTACCACCTTCTCTTCACTCTGCCACAAAGCCTCTCCTCTTTCCCAAGTCGTTTCCTCATGTGGCTTGTTCTTCCAAAAAACCAAGAACTCTCGCAACCGGTTTTTACCATATCCTCTTTTCCTCATGTCAAGGATCTCCTCCACATCCCTATCTAGCCTATCAATCACATTGGCAGGTCCCCTTGTTGGAACATTTCTAAGAAGGTCCTCCTCATCAGCAAAATGGGGTAGGATTTGGCAAACATTAAACACAGGATGCATCTTCATGTTCAGGGGCAATCTCAACTTATAAACCACCTTGCCAACATGTCCAATCACATTGAATGAGCCATAATATCTTCAAATGAAGGCCTGACTTATTTGTTTTTGGGGCCTGAAGTAGTTCGGATCCATTTTGAGTAACACCTAGTCACCAACATTGAATTCCACATCCCTACGACTTGAATCTGCACCCTTCTTCATGTGGTCGCTTGCTTTAGTGAGGTAGTATCTCATAGGATCTACCCTGTCATTCCATTCCTTTAGGTACTGACTTGCATCCATGCTTCTTACACCTTGATACACACTCAACACTGTATGCGGAGTCAAAGCGTGTTGCCCAATAGCCAACTAGAATGGCAAAAACTGACTTGAACTTTTGCAAATTATAACTGAACTAAGCAGCATCCAACAACATAGGCCAATTCTTCTTATTGGAATTGACTAAATGCCTTAAGTAGTCTTCTAGAACAACATTGATCCTTTTTGTCTATCCATCCATCTCTGGATGGTAACTCGTGGACATCAAAATTTTGGTTCCCATTAGCTTGAAGAGTTCACTCCAAGATCAACTAGTGAACCAAGGGTCTCTTTCCGATACCACACTAAGAGGGACTCCCCAATATTTCACCAAGAAATTGAAGAAGTAATGGGTAGCATTCTTAGTAGTGCACCCTTGTCGACATGCCACAAAAGGACCATATTTTGAAAACCGGTCGACCACCACAATGATACTAGACAACTCATTCGCTTCTGGTAGCTAGGTGATGAAATCTAAGCTTACACTTGCCCAAGGTCGAACTAGAATTGGTAGGGGCTGCAACAACCCACTAGGTAGCCTACTTATTGATTTATCCTTTTGGAAAATCAAACACGTTCTAACATACTCCTCAACATCCTCCTTGAGTTTCAGCCAAAAGAAGCCACACTCCAAGAGAGCCATAATTCACTTCTGACCTGAGTGTCCTGCCTAGATCGAATCATGCCATTCCTTGATCAACTCCTTTATGAATTCTTTCCACTTGGGTATGTAGACTTTATCACTGGAAAACATGAGGAATCCATTCTCCAAACGAAAGCGATGATTCCTACCTTATTTCACCTAGTTCAACACTTGAAATGCCTGGGAATCTATCTTGATTCCTTAATCTTCTCAAAGATATCATCTGATAGAACCACACTAGTCTCTGAGCATCCTTCCTCATTTAGCTGTTAAATGGTCATCAACCGGGCCTTCCTACTCAAGGCGTCAGCGACTACATTCATCTTACTCGAAGTATCGACTAGATCCATATCAAATTTTTCCAAGAACTCTTGCCGACATGCTTAATTTGGAGTTAGCTTGGCTTGTGTCTTAAAATAAGTCAAAATGATTTTTTTGTCTTCACTGTAAAGGGCACACCAAGGAGATAGTGTCGCCAAACCCTTAAGTAGTGAATGATGCCCGTCATTTCTTTTTCATGGGTCGGATATTGATGCTCATGGTTGTTCACCTTTTGGGACTCAAAGGCAACTAGGTGTCCACCTTGCATCAAGACTCCTCCCATAGTGAAATTGGATGCATCAGTTTGAACTTCAAAAGTCCTAGAGAAATCAGGCAGAGGTAGCACTAGCTCCATGCATAGCCTCCTTTTCAACTTTTTGAATGCATCATTTTGCTTGTTAGCCCACTTCCAAGTCCTATCCTTCTTGAGAAGGTTGGTCAAAGGAGCAACAATTCTGGAGTACCCAGCTATAAACTTCCTATAGTAGTTGGCCATTCCTAAGAACTGACGAACTTCATGAACTGTCTACAAAGGTTCCCAGTCATGAATTGCTTTGATCATTTTGGGGTTAGGCTTGATGAATCTGCCTCCCACCACATGACCAAGAAACTATATCTCTGTTTGTGCAAAAGCACACTTCTTTACAAACAAGTTTTTCTCCCTCAAAAGTTGGAACACTTCTGCCAAGAACTCTTTATGTTCTTTGGCAGTCTTGCTATAGATCAAAATATCATCCAAGTAAACCACCACACATTTATCCAACGGTGACCTAAACATGTCATTCATCAAAGTGAAAAACGTGGTTGGGGTGTTATGCAACCCAAATGGCATCACTAAGAACTCATATGTGCCATACCGAGTGGTGATAGCATTCTTTTCGTCATCACTTGATGCAATCCTAACCTAGTGATATTCGTGTTTGAGATCTAATCTTGTGAAATATCTTTCTCCTAGTACCCTATCAAAACAATCAACTATCAAAGGGAGCGGATACCTATTTTTGATTGTGAGCTTGTTGAAAGCTCTATTGTCCACACATAGTCTTAGGCTACCATCTTTCTTCTTCTGAAAGAGAACAGGTGAAGCATATGGTGAAATTGAGGGGCGTATGTACCCGACTTCGACTACTTGATCCAATTGAGTTTTTAACTTAGCCATCTTGGGGCTGAAGAGTCTGTATGGAAATCTTGCAGGGGGTCTTGCTACAAACTCAAGCTTGATTCGGTGATCTACTGCTCATTGGGGCGGCAGGTTGGAGGCAACTCATCTGGCATCGCGTTGGCATCCTCAGCTATAACTTCAGCTATAACCTGGGGATTTGTGGGCTTTGAGGCTTCTACCTTGTCCCAGTCACCTATCATAGCCTCCAAGTACACTAAATATTTATCTTTACGCGCCACTCGGCCAAGGCTAAGAGGTGATAAATATTCAGTGTACTCGGAAGCTATGATAGGTGACTGGGATGAGGTAGATGCCTCAAAGCCCAAAAATATTGAGGTCATAGCTGAAGTTATAACTAAGTATGTGGATGTGATGCCAGATGAGCTTCCCTCCAACTTGCAACCCCGATGAGTAGTAGATCATCGAATCAAGCATGAGGTAATAGCGAGACCCCCTGCAAGATCTCCATACAGACTCTCTGACCTCAAGATGGCTGAATTAAAAACTCAATTGGCTTAGCTAGTCAAAGCCAAGTAGATATGCCCCTGAAGATCACCATATGCTTCAACTATTCTCTTTCAAAAGAAGAAATATGGTAGTCTAAGACTATGTGTGGACTATAGAGCTCTCAACAAACTCAAAATTAAAAATAGGTATCTGATCCCTTTGATAGCTGATTGTTTTGATAGACTAGTAGGAGCAAGATATTTCACAAAATTGGATCTCAAACAAGGATATTACCAGGTTAGGATTGCATCAGGTAATGAGGAAAAGACTGCTATCACCACTCGATATGGTGTATACGAGTTCCTAGTGATGCCATTTGGGTTGTGTAATGCCCCAGCCACATTCTGCACTTTGATAAATGACGTGTTTAGGCTATTGTTGGATAAGTGTGTGGTAGTTTACCTAGGTGATATTCTAATCTATAGCAAGACTATCAAAGAACATAGAGTTCTAGGCAGAAGCATTCCAACTATTGAGAGCACAACTTGTTTATAAAGAAGGAGAAGTGTGCTTTTGTACAAACATAGATATAGTTTATTGGTCATGTGGTGGGAGGTGGATTCATCAAGACTGACCTTGAAAAGATCAGGGAAATTCATGATTAGGAACCTTTGCAAACAATTCATGAAGTTCGTCAATTCTTGGGACTGGCCAAGTACTATAAGAAGTTTGTAGATGGGTACTCCAGAATTGCTACTCCTTTGACTGACCTTCTCAAGAAGGATAGGACTTCGAAGTGGGTTGACAAGAAAAATGATGCATTCAAAGAGTTGAAAAGGAGGCTATGCGTGGAGCCAATGCTAGCTCTGCTTGATGTCTCCAGAACTTTTGAAGTTTAGAGCAATGCATTTGATTTTTCCGTGGGAGTCTTGATGCAAGATGGACACCCAGTTGCCTTTGAGTCTTGGAAGTTGAACGACCATGAGCGTCAATATCTGGCCCATGAAAAAGGAGATGACTAGCATAGTTCATTGTCTAAGGGTTTGGAGGAATTATCTGTTGGGGGTGCCTTTACTGTGAAGATGGATAACATTAGCTCCACCTATTTCAAGACATAGACCAAGATAATTCCAAAGCAACCTAGATGGCAGGAGATTTTTGTAGAGTTTGATATGGACTTGGTTCACAATTCAAGGAAGCACAATGTGTTTACCAATGCTTTGAGTAGGAAGGCTTAGTTGGTCACTGTTGAGTTGCAACAAGGTGATGGAAACTCGGAAAGAAGGGTGGCTCTATCTAATGAGATCATTGATAAGATTAAGGAATGGCTCGAGATGGATTCCTAGGCCTATCAGCTGGTGAATCAAGTAAAGCAAGGAAGGACTCAAAGGTTTCATTTGGAGAATGGAATTTTGATGTTTAGTGGAGACTGAGTCTATGTTCCTAAATGGAAAAACCTCAGGAGATACTTGATAAAGGAGTGTCATGATATAGTTTGGGTTGGACACCTAGGTCAGAGGAGGACGATTGCCTTTTTGGAGAGGCTTCTTTTGGCCAAAGCTCAAAGAGGATGTTGAGGATTATGTCAAGACCTGCTTGATATGTTAGCAAGACAAATCCATGAGCTGACTCCCAAGAGGGTTGTTACAACCTTTACCAGTCTCAGTGCATCCTTAGGTGAGCTTGAGTATGGACTTCATCACTCAGCTTCCTAAAGTGGAGGAGATTTCAAGCGTCATGGTTGTAGTTTATCGGTTCTCGAAATATGGAACCTTTGTTTCCTGCTGGCATGGTTGCACTATAGAGGATGTTGTGAGCTACTTTTTCAGGTATGTGGTGAAATATTGGGGTGTTCCCCTTAGTATTTTTTCTGACAAGGATCCCAGGTTTACAAGTAGATTTTGGAGTGAACTCTTCAAGCTAATGGGAACAAAGATCTTGATGTCGTTGAGTTACCATCCTTAGATGGATGGGAAGACTGAGAGGATCAATGCATTCTTGGAGGATTACTTGAGGCACTTTGTCAATTTGGATTAGAAGAATTGGCCTATGTTGTTGGATGTAGCTCAGTTTAGTTACAACTTACAGAAGTTGGGTTCTAGTTAGTTTTCACCATTCCAACCAGGTACTAGACAATAGCCTTTGACTCCACACACTATGTTGAGTGCTTACTAGGGTGTAGGTAGCACGGATGCAAGTGACTACTTGAAGGAGTTGAATGATCGAGTAGACCTTGCGAGGTACTACTTGACTAAGGCAAGTGACCAAATGAAAAAAGGTGCAAATTCTAAGCACAAGGAGGTTGAGTTCTAGATCGGTGACAAATTATTGCTTCGGTGGATCCTTAGCAGTTTAGGCCACAAAAGGGTATGCGCTAAGTACTTGTTTGTAGGTTTGATGGATCATTTGAAGTGATAGAGTGTGTTGGCAAGGTTGCATATAGATTGAGGCTGCCCCTGCACATGAAAGTGCATCTGGTTTTTCATGTGAGTCAATTGAGGCCCCATCATGCCGATGAGGAAGACCTTTTGAAGAATATATTGACAAGAGGTCTTGCCAATGTGATTGAAAGACTTGAGAATAAAGTTGAGAAGGTCATTGGCATTAAAAAAGGGGATTTGGCAAATATAGGTTGCAGGAGTTCCTTGTGGTCTAGAAGAGCAGGCCATGCCATGAGGCTACCTGGGAAAGAGGCGAGGCATTGTGGCAAAGTGAAGAGAAAGTGGTAGAGTTATTGGAGAGGCCCCAACTACCAAGTGAGTAAGATTAGTGGAAGACTCCCATGTGATCGTGGAGGCTATGTCGGCATCGAGGGTGTTTCCTACTTGAAGTGGGAGAGAATGTTGAGCATATTTTGCACTAGTCATATGCTAGTCAAGTTTGTGCCAAGCATGCACTATTACCATCCCACTCTGAGTTCTAGTCTCTGTCAGTGTAAGGTTGTCCCTTTGGTGCAAAGCGGTGCAATGCTAATTGGGTTCTAGAGGATGCACCCAAGTAAGTTGGTGTTGGCTAAGTGGTACAAGGGAAGGTGCTAGAAAGTGTGAGAGTCTTTGGAGCACACATGGGTTCCCGACATTTACAATGCAAGATATTTTTGGTGTTTGAGATATTTTGGTGCGATAAGGTTGACCGAGTCTTTCGATGCTTATCCCGGCCCGAGTGTTGCGGAACACCTTCTCATTGGTTGAGCTCAGATTCTCGACTTGTTGGATGCCTAGATTACACCTCGAATGAAGCAATTTGATTGGTTCGAGCGGATTTCCTATCCTAGGCCCTAAAATTTTACAAATAAAGGAGCGCATGAGGAAAACGACAGGAAGTTCATTTGTCTTGTATTTTTCTTGTAGAGTAGGATGGCTTTTGGTCTAAGTTTCTTGTAATTGAGTAGGATTTGGTATTTCTTGTATAGATTTTGAAACCCTAAGACTTGCGAGTCTTGAGTAAGGGTTTGTACATTGTTTGTACATAGAGTTGTTTGGATCTCTAGCTGGAATTCAAATTTTGCTTGCGAGTTCTTATAGCAAGAAGGGTTTTCAAAGAATTTTGCATGTCAAGTCCATCTTAGACTTAGAGAGTGAACCTGTCTGTCCCTAGATCGCTCGTAAGTAAATATTTTTGAGTTAGACACTATCGGTCGAGTCTAATCTAAGTTTGTATGGTTTTATGCTTTGTAATTCTTGTACAGTTGTTGTATGGATGAATAATAAGGAAAGCATTTTTTGTCTAATTCTGTGTTGTTGCAATTCTTTGTGTACAGTTCTTTTGTAGATGCTTGAGTACTTGTTAGATTATGCATGTTTGTACTAATGGCTTTGCTAGAGGTGTAGTTTGTATGAATTTTTTTGTTGACTCCTTGAGCAACTAAATGAAATCAAGGTAGTGTTGGGGGTTTGAACTTTAGACCCTCGACAGTGTGAGTCAGCTGCTATCATGCCTATATCTAGAAAGTATGGGTCAAAGTGCCCTAAATGGCCTCTGGAAGGCACACCACAAATAAATTGGGACATTGAGCTGAATAGTATTGAAATAAGTGCCAAAACGCTTGTTGAAGAGTCATAGATCACCCTTAAAGGGCCCCCTAAACACCATATTAGTCTATGGGGACCAGTTGGTAGGCTAACCACTGCATCTATCAATTTCCTAGGAAAAGTGGACATTACAGTCAGCCCTCCCCAAGATTGTTTGTCCCCAAGAAATCCTCACCTGAACACCCTAGTTTGTCACCTGAATGTCGGGATCCCAAATCATCCTATAGAACACTCTACCAAAACCCCTCTGCAACCATTGGATCGTGATAGAGCTAAACTTGGTAGCTCTATTAGTCACTCTCTAAATAAGAAGCAACTTTCCAAGCATAATAAATCTTGAATCCCATATCTCAACTGGAAGTTTACCATACTCAACACTTGTTGACTTCCACTATGCGACTAATATAATCTTCACCAAGCTGAGAGTGGTGAAGAAACTCATCGAGATCCAGTTGAACTGATGTGCCAATCCTGTCACCACTTGGATCCCAACACCACATCATCACATCTGCAATGAATGAAGAGATAGGTGTCTCTAATATCAATTGAGCCCCCAATATGACGAGACTCTGATTCCTAGGATGGTCTGCAACCACTTGGAGGAAATAGAGTAGGAGACTTGCAAGTTTTCATTTCATTTTCTGAAGGTGTAGGCATGCCATACTAGAGTGGACTATATAATAATTGATCCAACCTACATCTATATGTCATGAAATCATCCACGTTTGGGTTGAAATTTATACCATGAAGTATCTCCTATCAAAACATCTCAGAGAAATCCACATCAACAATCCCACTACCTAGCACTACCCTAGGCAACAAGAAGGAAAATCTGCTTGACCCAAAACCATAATCCTTAACATCTCTCCTCATGATGTCATGTAGAGCCATAAATGCAAATGCAACTTCCCCCAATATTCTTGCTAAAAGAAGAACAATCCTTTGCAATAGTTCCACAAACTCATCATTATAGCATCACAAGAATCTAATATGCCTCTTGTGAGCTGTGCCGATACAATCTTGTAGATCTCTGAAAACTCTTTCCAAGACTTTAAATGATAAACCCCAACATGCAGAAGTTCATTGTCCCACACTAACACCGTGAGTAAACTATCAAAGTTTACATCACAAACCTTCATAAGATGAACTCTTAGAGTTTGGAAGGTTTGAAGGAGCTAATAATCACTACTGTTCAAAAATGGAATCAACAAAGTACAATCTGATTTGAACGCTATACATAGGGAATAACAGCAGCAAACAAAGGATTCTCGAGTATATGCGTGTGAGATGTAGTGTGTTGCAAAAGATTAACTTGAAAGTGGCTGAGAAACACTTCCAAGCAATTTCCAACTGAAATCCTTTACTTCCTTAGCATGAAATAATGTGCCAACTCTTTTGAATGAGAGCAAACCAAAATGTGTGGTGGCTGACCTGCAACCAAATAACAAGCTCATGAATAAAAATTTGACCCACTCCTTGCGAAAGAATACTCCCAAGAGTATCCATTTTTTCATTGCTCCAATCCTTGCTTAAAATCTCTCACCAATCCATTTGTAAGCGAGCAATTGGAATCACATAATGGTTGGCAAAGTGTGGAACAACACTATTAGCTCTGAAATCTTGATCCTTATCCCTCCTAGGATCATTCCTACCAGTCTCGATGAGCTTCGTCAATCCATGCTGAGGATCCCAAGCATGGATACCCAGCCAGGAATACTCTCCAACATACCCAAAAAGATACACGTGATATGTAATTAAAGGGTTACAAATAATTTACACTTTACTCCTAATTGTAGATTTGTCCCTGATCGCAAACAAAATTGTGTGGTTATGTAATTAACCTTTGAAATTATAGAAATTGAGTTCACTTAATCCTTAGCACAACTTAATGACTTTCACTAATTACATAAATTTCATAATTATAACTCAAAATGAATCAAATACTAAAAGGAATGAAAGAGAATAATAAGACAAAAAAGGAGAGAGATCACAAGCTTGATAACAGAGTTCGCTCAATATGAGCTACGTCTTCGGGTCCGCTTCTCAATGTTGGACTGCTTTATTAATGAATCCAAGCTTTAACATGATTTTTTACATCATCCAAGCTTCAAAATATACATTACAAAGTCTCTCACAATCTCCTGCCAACACCTTCAAAATTCCTTCCCAATATGCCTAATTTCTCCACCATGAAAATTGTCTTTCCCAAAAGAAAATTGCTTGTCCCCTAAAATCCAAAAACACCCCCTTTTTATACATAATTTTTTTCCCATTATGGTTAAAAACCATAAGATTTACAAAATCACCTACATCCCCTTTTACATATTTTCCCATTTAATTTTGGGCTTTACAAGATAATT